>WNWU01000055.1:3322997-3333056 GCA_012654045.1 Ptyas mucosa
GAAGGAAGGAAGGAAGGAAGGAAGGAAGGAAGGAAGGAAGGAAGGAAGGAAGGAAGGGCAAAGCACTAGAACTTACACTTATATACTACTTCACAGTGCTTTACAGCCCTCTCTAAATGGTTTACAGAGTCAGCCTCTTGCCCCCCAACAATCTGGGTCTTCATTTTACTGACCTCAGAAGGATGGAAGGCTGAGTCAATCCTGAGCCTGGTGAGATTTGAACTGCCAAATTGCAGTCAGCTGGCAGTCAGCAGAAGTCGCCTGCAGTACTGCACTCTAATCACTGCACCACCATGGCTCATATAGTTGGGAAAGGTAGAAGGAAGGAGAAGGGAATAATCAGAACAAGGTGGTTGGTTGGACTCAGTTATAATAGAAATGGGTTGAATTTATATGTATTTTTATAACAAAGAAATAAACGGAGACTAATATAGATCTATTTCAAGCTATTTAGCTCTCATCAGCTAGCCATACCTTTCTGGGATTCAAACCCAGGCTACTTGCATATTAGGTAGATGTATTAACCTCTAAGCCACAGGTTCTCATTGCTTTGTCAGTTATACCTGGGGAGAGATTAAGTGTTTTTTCCGGTGAGACCGGTCTAGCAGGGCAACCTGGTCTACAGTATGCTTTGCCCCATAATTGGGTAGACAAGGTTGCCCCGATAGACAGGTCTCACTGGAAAAAACACTTAATGGAAATGGGTGCATTGTTGGAAATTCTGATGATCCAGGTGGAGAGATGTCTATGGGGATTCTCAATCATCCTGGTCATGGTTGTCCCAAACTAGGTAACCTTACCTAGTGCACTGATGATGAGAGCACCAAGGAATTCACAGCTTGAAGTTTCATTGGACTGGAGCATTCCTCTGAAGATTTACGCAACCCTAAAACATCATTTGTGGTTGTTTCCTTCTGACATACAGGACATACAGCATAATTCCATGCTGTGTTAGTACCCACCTTGGAATTCCTGCCCCATGAAAGAAGCTTTTTCTTTATTTCTGCTTTATTTGAAAAAATACTTAAAAACCTCTTTGGAATGGGAGTTTTTGAGCTTGCTGTACTGTTGGAGGTGATGAATGCTGATTCTGTTGGTGATGCTTTCTGTTACTCATCTTCCCATGACTCTTAAATCACGCTTATTTTCATCCACCTACAGGAAAGATCTCAGGAGGATTAACATTTCAATAGCATCCTTTTTTAAAAAAAATAATATTTTTATTGAAGTTTAAAAATACAAAGGATAAAAAACTAATACAAACTAAGAAAACAATGAAAAAGAAAAAAAACACAAAGAGAAAAGAAAAAAGTTATATAAAGACATAACTCCCCTCTCCATCAAGTCAAGCGCAAATAATTCATCACTTTTTCTAATATTTCAACAAAAGATCTCTTCTTCCCATATTTCATGTCTTATTTATACGCAGATTATAAAGCCCTGTTATTCATTCTTAATCCTCAAAGGTCTGAGAAATAACAACATATAGAATTTAACCTTAATCAAATGAATCGGTTAAACGTTCCTTTACTTTTAACACAGCAACTTACTATTTTCCTAAAAATGCTACAAACAAATCTCTATGTCTGTAAACATATATTTAAAAACTCATAATTCAATCCTGGTAAAAAAAAAATCCATTCAGAGCAACTAGAAAGAACATCATATATATTTTAACTTTGGTCAAATAAGCCAACTTTGTATTCTTTCTTTTTACTTTTAAAAATCCTGATGTATATTCCCTTTAAATAGTGTTTCAAAAGCTGGTTTTCCTTCATTTTCTCTTTGTCTTTTTTTTCCAGGAACACTTTCATGAGTCTAATCCATCTCTTTTGTAAGGTCAGGACAGGAGAGTCTCTCTTCTGATTTATTGTTTGTGTGTCCCTTTTAGTTGTTAAGAGAATAGCTGGTTTCATTTTAAAATCCAGTATTACATAACTTGCCGTGTTTAAACCAAATACAAAACAGTCTGATTCTCAGTTATATCCTTTCCTAACTCCTCTTTTAAACCCATTTTTATGGTAGCAGACGGTCTTAAAAGAAATTTCTGAGTGCATTTATCCCAAATGTTTCTGAATTCTTCCAAAGTTAAAATACTTTTCTTGCCTCTGTATTTGTCGGTCTCTTCTCCTTTAATTACCATATTTTTCAGACTATAAGATGCACTGGTGTATAAGATGCATGACGATTTTGAAGAGGTAAGCAAGAAAAAAAGTTTTTGCCCTCCCAGGCCCCCAGGGGAAGAAAGTGCATCTTATACTCCAAAAAGTACAGTGTAATCTTTAGTTCTTTCTGGTTGCCTCCAGCATCCAGCCTTTAAAGTCTCATCATGTTTTTCTATAATCCACACATTTTCTCATGGGAAGATTTCTTACCCTTAGATTTAAAATCTTCATATATTTTTAATAGTATTTGAAACAACCCACAGGAAGGATTCTTCTCATTAATTTCAAAATTTCAACTCCGTCTGGACCCTTAGTCCATTTGCAACTTTCCAAAATCAGTGTTCTAATCACCTTTTTGCTTTTTTTCCTTCAGCATAACTTTTAAAAGACTGACTTTTTTGTAAATTGTGAAAACAATACTCATGAAATTGTCTGGTATTATCCCTTTTAAGCAGTTGAGCTGAATAGAAATAAATGCTGAGTGATAATTCTATTTTTTGCAACCATTATCAGAAAAGAGATGTAGCATCTATAAGGATCAAAATAATACCATACCATACCATACCATACCATACCATACCATACCATACCTTACCCTACCCTACCCTACCCTACCCTACACTACCCTACCCTACCCTACACTACACTACACTTTACTGTACTATACAATTCTTTATTGGCCAAGTGTGATTGGACACACTAGAATAGAATAGAATAGAATAGAATAGAATAGAATAGAATAGAATAGAATAGAATAGAATAGAATAGAATAGAATAGAATTCTTTGTTGGCCAAGTATGATTGGACACACAAGAAATTTGTCTTGGTGTATACGCTCTTGGAGTACATAAAAGAAAAGATACATTCATCAAGAATCATAAGGTCCAACACTTAATGATAGTCAAGCAATAAAATCATACTAGGAAACAATCAATATAAATCGTAAGGATACACAAGCAACAAATTACAGTCATACAGTCATAGTGGGAGGAGATGGGTGATAGGAACAATGAGAAGATTAATAGCAATGCGGACTTAGTAAATAGTTTGACAGTGTTAGGGAATTATTTGTTTAGCAGAGGGATGGCATTCAGGAAAAAAACTGTCCTTGTGTCTAGTTGTTCTGGTGTGCAGTGCTCTATAGCGTCGTTTTGAGGGTAGGAGTTGAAACAGTTTGTGTCCAGGATGCGAGGGGTCTGTAAATATTTTCACAGCCCTCTTTTTGACGCGTGCAATATACAGGTCCTCAATGGAAGGCAAGTTGGTAGTAATTATTTTATGGTTTCCTTATGGGGAGCTTCAGTATGGAGCGTTTATGGGTGATCTCAGATCCTGCCCTTTATCCAGAGAGGGATTTTGAGGTACCAATCCATTCACTGGCCACTACTTCAGCTGCAATCATCTGCTCAACAGAGCCAACTCCAGTCTGTCACCACTTCCCTGGAAGTCTACCAATCTTACTTTTACTATGAAGAAGAAATCCCTCCTGAAGAAATTGTTGGGAATGTTTTTCTTCTGTTAGAGGACCAGTGTAGAAATCATCCGCTTATTTCCCCCCCCCGGCCATTAAGTTTGACCGAGAATTTCAAAAGACCATTTGTGCCTAAATCTTCTCCTGACATCAATCTAAATTAGGTTGTTTTAAGTGTGCACGCTTGGCTGCTTCTCCTGTTTGGCATCCACAAGCTCCTCTCCTCTCGCCATGCCAAATATTTTTTACCCATGTCTTAAAAGATTTTTTTTTTTTAAGAAACCTTGAAGTATATATTTAAAAAAAATCCCACACTTCCTGCGGTTGCCTTGGTGTTTTCTTCTCAATGTCCCCTTGAAAATGGTGCTTAGCAACGAAGAATGGTTTATAATGCTATTTGGAGAGGCATCTCATGAGTGATTTGGTGTTCTCCGTGCAACAGGAAAGAGCCAATCCCATTCACTGAAAACTTTTGTGTGTGTGTGTGTGTGTGTCCCAAATGAATGACTCCGATGATGCATCTTCTCGGCTTCCTCATCAGGTGCTCGTTAACTGCATTTTTTAGCATGCGGCTTGCTTCCTTGTTTCCTTCCCAAACAAAGGGAAGATTAGCCCTGTTCGCTCCTGTGCTTCTAGAACGGTTTGCCACTTGGATAATTCTGCCCAGCCTATTATAACAGAGATTCAACACATACTTGGCTCCCTAATCGAAACCTGCCTGGCTATTATCCACCATACAAGGAAGACAAGGAAGCTGGAAAATAGATTTTTCACACTCCTTCGCCTGCATCTTTTATACAGATACATCAGATGGTTACGATTTGCTTCTCACCCAATCTTTGGCCTAATTCAATCTCCGCAAGCCTTCGGAAAGCACTGATTGTAGGGCGTTCTCTTTTGAATTCAGAAATGAATTCTTTTTTCCCCCCTCGTCCAACTGAAGAAGGCAAAGCCAGGAACCCCTCTTATCCGCCTACCACAAATGTATTCTTTTGCCGTGTTGTGCTTTGGTAGGGATGGGGGCAGTGGTGGGATTCAGCCGGTTCTCTCTGGATCGTGTGAACTGGTAGCGGTGACTGCGGGAGGCTCCGCCCACACACCTGGGCGTAATGCGCAAGTACTGTGCATGCATGCAAGCTCACATTTGCAAACTGGTAGGGAAGGTAAGTGAATCCCACCTCTGGAAGGGAGTATCTGAGGAGGAAAACAATGGGTGTGAGGTTCACAGGGCTCCTATCTAGGTCTTTCACCGGGACCAGAGGTTTAGTCTTCCAAACTTTCAGACTCATGTTGGAACCCATCCTCAGAGAACTTCTGTGTTATGGCCTGTTGGCCACCGGTCCCTCAAGAAGCCGAATTTGAGGAAGAGGAGGAGGAGCCAGGGTCAGCATCAAGGCAACCTGAGAGCTCCGAGGAGGAAGAGGGAATGGAGCTTTCAGAGAGAGACAGAGAGAGAGAGACAGAGACAGAGGCGGAGCCTGGGCCATCTGTCAGCCCTCAGATGGAGAGTCAACAGCCCTCAGGACTGGAGGTGGCTGATGAGGAAGAGGAGGAACAGCTGGGTCCAGTGCCTGACACACAGATGCATAGAAGGCAGAGGAGAGGAGAGCAGTGGAAATCTATGGGCCGATCCTTGGGACAGAAGAGCCACCACTGCTAACGAGGCCCCACCCTAGCTCTGGGGATAAGAGACAGGGGGTGGAGATGAATAGGTGTGGCAGAAAACTATTCATCTTCCAGCTGGACAGACTTGTTAGCCTGCGAGATAAACTTTTTGCCGGGACTGCCAGCATTCCTAATAAAGGAATCGTTTGAGTTCACGTCGGACGGTGTGTCGTGTCAGAACATTCTGTCTGTCCAGAATATGTATGCTGTATGTTCTCTGCCCTAATGACTGTCTGGGTAGGCATGGCCATGGTGGGTGTGGCCAGGGGGACGTGATCTGGTTTCCCCTCCCCCCCGCGCCTTGTTTTGGGACTAGTAGGCCTCCCTGCAGCCTCCTGGGAGCAAAAACAGGTCACGGGGTGGGGGAGGGCACACCGCACCCCCCATGCCCTTTTTTGGGCCTAGTAGGCCTCCCTGCACTTACCTGGGAGCCAAAATAGGGCACATGGGGCCTACTGGAAGGGGCAGGGACAGCCAGTAATTTAACAACCGAGTCACCCAAACCGGCTGAATCCCACAACTTCTCATCCCTGTTGTAAAGAAACTAAACCCTTTACTGAAACTGCCCTGACAAGCTTCATAATCTCTGAAGGATTGATCTGCCAAACCATCTCTCCACAAAATTCACTGCGTCGCCTTGCATATTCCACCAGATAAAGTGAAACCTGCTGAATTATTGGAAAACAGGCCCTATCAAGTGCCAACTTAATTTGGGATGTTCTTTTTTTCTGAACACTCGAATCAGAAAAGAAGTCCCGTGTTTTTCCTCTTGTTCTTGATAAGGGAACAATCATCCGTCTACTTAGCTTTCCGATTCCTGGTCTTTTTTTTTTTTTATTGATACATTTGTTCAAAACGTCTTCTTTCTCTTTTGCATTTTATGTCCATTTTGGCTTCCTACGAATGGAAATTAAAAGTAAATGGCCGTTTTTTTTAAAGTAGACGCACTCGAATGGTTTTGATGGTATGAATTGCTTTGGAAAACTGAAGCTTTGTCTGAGAATGTCCTATTATTTGACAGCGCAGCGATCTGATTATATAGAGTTCTGATTAGTTGCAAATTATGATTGGATCAGGTTTTTCAGGATAAGAATAGGCTAGTGATTAAATTCCACATTATCTGGCTGCTCTTTTCTCATGCTTACTTTTTTTTTTTCCCCCTGCTGAAAGACAGTATAAATTCAGAAAATGGATGAGGATGATACAAAAGATGAATTTCAAACTGGAGGAACAATTCTGTGAAATGGTGCATTTCAACCGTGGGTTCAATGAAATACAAAAATTAAATCATTTCAGAAAATGATCCCTTGTACACTGTGTTCATTACTGTGCTAGACTGAATATGACTTCCTTTTAAATACAGTTTTTTCCCCCCTCTTCTTTTTAATCTTCAAGGAAGATGAAAATGGGGGCACACTAAGGACTAGTCGCAAACCAGAAATGGAGAAACCCTTTAAATTGATTCCTCCATATTGTAGAAGAACAGAAGAACAGAGTTGGAAGGGACTTTAGAGGTCTTCTAGTCCAATTCCCTGCTTGAGTAGGAAACCCTATACCATTCTAGGCAAATGAGTTTGTTGCAGCACACACAATCAGACAATTCAGCAGGATTCAAAACTTCTTTATATATATATAATAACACATAAAGCAAATGTACAATGCCCATGCTGGTTTTTTCCAACGTGGTAGAGAAAAGAGATTGTAAGTAGGTACAAACACAGTCTCTGAGACAGCAGAAACAAGATTCTCCTATTTACAGAACAGTTTGAGCTAAGCCACGCCCAGGCTCCAAACTGTTTCAGTCGCCAAACAGCCCGCATTGGCTGATCTGTTGCTATGCCTATTCCAGTTCATGAATATATCTACACTGACAAAATGGCTATTCAGTCTCTTCTTGAAAACCTCCAGATGAAGCACTAGTGACTTCTGAAGGCTAGATTCCCCTGATTAATTGTCAGGAATTTTCTCCTTAGATATTGCCAAGAAAAGTGCAGGGACTTATCCAGATGGTAATCTGAAGTCAAAATACCTTCAAAGTAGAGGTATTCCATAGAGTTGGGGTCTAACACTGGAAAGACCTATCACGAGAGTCCACATACACCTCCAACTTCATAAAAAAGTCATGTTCAGTAAAAAGGACAGTCTGGAGTTGATACCAAATCAGGGTTGCATTATATTCTTTATACGATCCCAGAATCGGTAAAATCATAGAACATAAAACTTAGAATAATGTCATTGGAAGGAACATTAGCTACTACAATCCCCTTTTGGTGCCAGTGATGTGAAGAGAACATTATTGGTGATGATGTGTCACAATCTTAACCAGGCAATCAAGAATTTCAGCAATGTAATAATGATAATCGGAGCATTTATCCTAGATTAGATTTCGCTTTGCACCGATGAAGCTTAGCTGCCCTTCAACCCACTCTACTGCATCAATTGGGGCAAGAGATAAAACATAAGGAAGAAAATAAATGTAAATGACCCCTCAAATAGGATTATGCTTAAATTAAGATCGTAATGAAATTCATGAAACCGAGGAGGGAAAGCCGAGCTCCAGTCTGTCTATCGTTCAGTGTAGTATCCCTTGTTCTCCTAACCAAGATTGAAATGCCTGCCCAATAAAATCAACAGAGTCTGCTAGTTCTCCAAGGAGGAATAACACACACACACACACACACACAGAGAGACATACACAATTCCAACCGGCGAAGTTAATGGCTAATTTCAACTCGGTAGAAGCGAAGGCATTCTGGCTGAAGAAAAACTCAAAATTGTCTGCTACAATGTCCTACCTGTCAACGACTACTTCAATTCGACCGCAATAATACACAGGCAAACAATCGATACAAACCATTCCAAACTCGATTGCAGAAAATACGACTTCAGCAACAGAGTGGTTAATGCCTGGGTGTTCTGCCCCAGCTCCGGATTCCCAAGGATTGTGACACACACCAATGGTCCTTATCAAAGTTATGACGTACCAAGAATAAACAAGGTCCGACAAAGGTTGGCAACCAGCCCAGAAAACAAGATACGATAAGATACTCACTCTCCAAAATGCTCTGTTATAATTACACGTTGTTTCCAGCAAGAAATTACTAACTGTGTGCGACTTAAATAGGCTAAGGGAGTGGCCAATTATCCTCAAACCTTACTCTCGAGGAGACCTCCTCCTGAGTAGCCACTCCTGCCTTTTGGCAGCCCTGCGTGCTCGAGCATTGAGGAGAGGCTCCTCCACTTCGCTCTCTCCACTTGAAGAAACCTCTGGAGGTTCTGAAGGCCCTGGCTGAGTCTCTGCCTCTGGCACCACATCCTCTTCAGCCTCCTCGCTGTCCGACACGAGTGCCGGTTGCGCAGGCTTCTGGCACGACCCCACACCACACTCTTCGTCATTGGGATCAGCCACGATCCGCACAGGCCGCTGGCGGGCCACAACACTGGAATGCACTATCTGACTCCATTGTTACAACCTCAAACCCCCACAGCTTCAACCTCAAATAAATAAATTTTCAGGACAAAAGAAATGGTGTGACAGTGTCCTACTGTCCCCATTTATCTGTACTTAACTTCCTTTGTTTATGTTTCTACCTATACCTGCTATCTTGTACATGTTTGACAAACAAACAAATAAATAAATTTTCAGGACAGAAGAGATGGTGTGACAGTGAATTTCCCTGTCTGAGAGAAGAATAAAAAAAGGATGACACAGTAGTACAGACAGGGTAGGACGATGGTATATGCATCAGGAATACATACAGATTTCCTAGGGCTTTTTTGTGTTTTGTTAAGGAGCAATAGTTTTCAGGTCTTCCCAATTTAGTTTTTTTAAAACAAAAATTGGGAGAACTTATTCTACATTTTAAAGATGTGTGCCTCTTTAAGTGCCTCTTGTAATACTACATCCAGTTTTGGACACCACACTATAAAAAAAAGATGTTGGGACTCTGGACGGAGTTGCAGAAAAGAACAACAAGGATGATTAGAGAGCTGGAGGCTAAAAGCTATGAAGAATGGTTTCAGGAATTGGGTAGGCCTAGTCTAATGTAAAGAAAGACTAGGGGTGACATGATCACAGTCTTCCAATATTTCCAACATTTTTTTTAAAGAAAACTTCCACGGAAGTACCTGGTCTACCCCAACATGTGGGAGGGAGCATACTACTTCCCTTTCGTCTTTCAGCTCCAATCCAGGAGCGCTCAAGCAGTCGCATTCACGACAACCATTTTATACCAAATTTATATTTCGCTTTATTTCTTTATCAGCAAAATATATATACTGTAGAAAGTGGAAGAATCTTATAAAAAGGCTGGGGAGGACATGAATCAGTCTCTATGAATGGCCCGCTAGGGGAACGGAGAGGGGAATGCAACTGGAGAAGGAGGAGGGCAAGGAATGTCTTGGAAGCAGAAGCAGAAAATATAACTGGGCAGCGGCAAAAGTCACTTTGATTCAGGAAGGATTTACAGTCTAGGAATCAGAGCTTCGTGAAAAGCTTAGGGAAAGTGGAGCTGTTCATTATAAGCCAGTGAAGAAACGTTCCAATATCATATCCCAAATGAGCTCCACATTTGACTTTGATTTATTTCTATTTATATGAGTGTCACCACCTCTAGGCAAGTTCAAGTTGTTCACTTCAGGAAAAGGGGGAAACAGCAGGATGGGGGAGAGAGAAGGAAGGGAGAGAGGGAGGAAGATGAGAGAAGGGAAGAAGGAAGGAAGGAAGGAAGGAAGGAAGGAAGGAAGGAAGGAAGGAAG
>WNWU01000055.1:3345345-3368897 GCA_012654045.1 Ptyas mucosa
GAAGAAGAAGAAGAAGAAGAAGAAGAAGAAGAAGAAGAAGAAGAAGAGAGCTGAAGAAGTTTCTTGGATGAGAAGCGAAACATCTTCAAAGGAAAACCAGAAAGTCCAGTTACCTCTTGAAGAAAAAACAACTTTGGGATTTCCAACTCTGGTATTCTGTCAATATATCTTTCAATAAGCATGGTGCCGGCTGGAGAGAAGCAGATGCTACATTCCAGCGTGTTATATCTGCAAAGGGAATCTAAACATTGAGTAAAATTTAAGCTGAGAGTTCCATCTTTCAGGGCATCAGATTGTCAACTCCAATTGAACAAAGCAAGTATTTCATTATTTACTTTACTTCACTCCACTCTCTTTGATCCACCAGAGAAAGAATGGTTCTCCCCACCCCATCAAGGCATAAGTGAGTCTTAATGCAGAACCTATCAAGGCTTCTCCCATCAAACAGTTCATTAGACAGGACCCAGATTTCAATTTCCCTTTCCCTTTTTCCTCATTTAGTGACACCGTTGTTTGTTTAATCTCAGGGAGTCTCAATCTGGAAGGTGATCATTAATCAGTGTTGCCAATTAACCTGCTTAAAGGTGACTCAGGTAATTGACATTAATCATGTCAAATCTCATTATCGGGATCATAATTTAATCATCTAGTGTATCGACCCAAGACCGGCGATTCTGAAGAGCTAATTGAACTGCCAAAAATGAGAGAGAGAGAGAAAAAAAGAGGAATAGGGGAAAGGGGGGAAAAAAAGACAAATATAGCGCTTTTTGCAAACATAGCTTTGAAATCTATAGAGTCATGACTGGTGCTTTTTTTTCTTTCTTTCTTTTAAAGGATAAGAACAACAGCTTTTAGCCCTGTTTATAGTGAGCTGACAAGATCAAGGAAAACATATATAATTTCAACATTAAAGAAATGTCTCCCTCAAGTCCATCTTAATTTTTGATGCTATGTAGACTTATCCATTTGGGATTTTTTTAGCGACTGTTATGGAATTGGGCGCGTCCATTGCCTTCTTCTCGGGTTATTTTGTTTAAAATTTCATAATATACTCTTCCTCTTTAATGGCATGTGAGAAAGACCTTGGCAGACAGGAGGATGACAGGTCAACTGGTGCATGAAAGATATCTCTGCCCAGTGATGGGATTCAGCTGGTTCAGGCCAGTTTGGGTGAACCTGTAGTTAAATTGCTGGCTGGCTCCACCCCCTCCCCTCTACGCCCCTTCCAGGAGTCCCCTTGCAGCTCGTCTTCGCTCCCAGGAGGCTGCAGGGAGGCCTACTAGGCACAAAATGGAGTGTGGGGGTGTGATGTGCCTCCCCGGCTGTCTGTTTTGGTCCCAGGAGGCTGCAGGGAGGCCTACTAGGCCCAAAATGGGGCATAGGAGGGTTGTGCGTCTCCCCCGTGGCCCGTTTTTGCTCCCAAGTGGGTGAAGGAGGCCGCCTGTCACACATCCTGGCCACGCCCACCATGGCCACGCCCACCCAACCAGTGATTAGGGCAGAGAAGCCACATCACATCCACCAAGCCACGCCCACAGAACTGATAGTAAAAAAAAAAAATTGAATTTCACCACTGTCTTAGTTGTTCTTCTCTGCACTCTTTCCAAAGTCTCAACAGCTTTTTTATTTTTATGTTTATTTTTATTTTGCAATGTAATGTGGCAATCTTCATTGTAAGGTCATTCCAGTGGTGAAATCCAATTTTTTTTACTACCAGTTCTGTGGGCGTGGCTTGGTGGGCATGGTGTTGCTTGGTGGGCGTGGCAGGGGAAGGATACTGCAAAATCCCCATTCCCTCCCCACTCCTGGGGGAAGGATACTGCAAAATCCCCATTCCCTCCCCACTCCTGGGGGAAGGATATTGCAAAATCTCCATTCCCACCCCACTCTGGAGCCAGCCAGAGCTGGTATTTGCCGGTTCTCCAAAATGCTCAAATTTTCCGCTCCAGGTTCTCCAGAACCTGTCAGAACCTTCTGAATTTCACCCCTGGGTAATTCCCACATAGCATTGCAATTTCCCTGAGATTTGCTGATGATTTCTCATTCTACTAATACCCAGACTTAACCCAATTTAACTTTTTTTTCCCCCAAATTCAGCTGGAGGCTACCGTAATTTCCAAAAACAGCATTTCTTTCCAACTGTATTGTGCTACGTCTTCCCATGGTCACCAAGCTGGACATTTTCCCAGAATATTCTGCACACTCTAAGTCTTTTGAATATGTTTTTTTTTTCCAGAAGCGGACAACATATATTTATTTAAAACATTTCTGTGTCAGCTGTCAAATTAGCCACTCCAGGTGTTTTAGACCATTAATTTGGAATTTAGAGTACAATAGCACCGAGAAAGCCAGGGAAATAATTTCAGTATATAGCACTAGAAAATAGAGGGAAACAGATGAAGTAAGGCAGAGAGAGAGAGAGAGAGAGAGAGGGGGGGGGGGGGAGCAAGGAGCTAAAAATTAGTAGCTAGGCAATACCATCTGGACATTTGACATGCCAAGGTGTTATTAGAATAATCAATAATCCAGATGAGTACAAATGCACTGCAGCAATTGTGAACGCCACAACTGCCTGTGTATCCTCTAACAAAACGGATGCCCGCACAACTTTATCACAATCAAGTTTATCAACCCGATGCAGCACAACCAACCCTAAGCTTTGAAAAAAACCAAAAAAACTACAATACATCAAAACCCTCTCGGAAACAAACAACAGACTATTACAACCGTGTGGTATCCCTGTAGCATACAAAATCAAGTAAAGTCCTCTAAAACATCTGAAATAAATCAAAAAACCAATAGCCCAAGAAGGAAAAAACCAAAAAAAAAAAACAACAACCCAAGAGTGATCTATAACATATATTGCAAGGACTGTTAGCGGGCACTATGTAGGGTAAACAGGCAGAAGATCAGTGCTGGACACCATACATCAAGAAAGGTTTGTAGAAATGGAAGAGGTTTAGAGAATTAAAAAAAAAACCGTTGAAACTAATGAGAAAAGACTGAGGGAACTGGGCATTAAGACTAAGGAGTTTTGCATCTGACTGTTTCCACTATTTCTATAGAATCTGCCCTGCTTTGATTGCCTACACCTGTTGTGGCCCGTAAACGGCCTGTGTGGCTGGTGGCTGATTCGGACAGCGAGGAGGCTGGTGTGGTGCTGTGCCAGCAGCCTGTGCAGCTTGCAGTTGAGTTGGACAATGAGGAGGCTGGAGAAGATGTGGTGCCAGAGGCTGGGATTCAGCCAGGGCCTTCAGAACCTCCAGAAGCTCCCTTAGGTGAAGAGGATGAAGAGGAGGAGCCTCTTCTCGATGCATGGGCGCACAGAGCAGGAGTGGCTCCTCAGGAGGAGGTCTCCTCGAGAGTAAGGCTTGGGGCTAATTGGCCACTCCCTTAGCCTATTTAAGGAAGAACGCCGACTGAAGCAATTTGCAGGGAACAACTTCATTCACTCTCCTTCGTGCCTTGATCGTAGTTCTCTGCAAATTGCTCCTGGGCTCTTGAGGGCAATATGCTGACTCTGTAAACCACTTAGAGAGGGCTGTAAAGCACTGTGAAGTGGTATATAAGTCTAAATGCTATTGGTATTGTTAACTCTGCCCACTGCCAGCAGTTTGATCCTGACTGGCTCAAGGTTGACTCAGCCTTCCATCCTTCCGTGGTGGGTAAAATGAGGAGCCAGATTCTTTGGGGGCAATATGCTGACTCTGTAAACCGCTTAGAGAGGACTGTAAAACACTGTGAAGCAGTATATAAGTCTAAGTGCTTAATGCTATTTAGCTTTGAGGAGGGGAAAAAAAAGAGGTAGAAGGAAGAGCTAGAAGCATTTTTTTCAAGATCTGATGAGATGACCTACAGAAGAAGGTCAAGGCTTTGTCTACCACCCCAGAGCTCGGGACACAATAAAAAAAATCACAGAAAGGAAGAATCCAATTTTACATTATCTTTGGAAGAGTAACAGCTGTTTGAGAGAGGAACTAGTTAGCTTGAGTGTGATGGTCTCCCTTTCATTGGTTCAAGCAAAGGCTTGGATAGCCATCTGTCAGGGATGTTTTAATTTGGATTTTTACTCCGAGCAGGGTTTTGAGCGTAATCGTCTCAATGACCCTTCCAGCTATGGTCTTATTCCAGGATTCTTTTGAAGCATCACTTCCCCCCCCCCCCCTGCTCTTTATCTAACTTGGCTCCTAATACTATGCTGCACAATTTGAAAAAAAGAACATAATTCCTAGCTAGCCATTCACTTAGTTAATGCAGCAGATCGACCAGTCAGTTTGGGTTGATGGTATCAAAGGAATCTTTACCCCGTCCATTCATGAATGCAAAGTTGAGAGACTCTAGAAAGAGAGCAGAGAAGAGCAACAAAGAGGATTAGGGGACTGGAGGCTAAAACACATAAAGAACGGTTGCTGGAACTGGGTATGTCTAGTTCAGGGGTCAGCAACCTGCGGCTCTGGAGCTGCATGTGGCTCTTTCACCCCTCTGCTGCGGCTCCCTGTCACTCAAAATATGTGTCACAACCGCCAATGTGCGACACCCACCAACACACAACTTATTGAGCTTTTCAACCCGCGGTAGGCCAACCATGGATAAATCCAAGAAAAGAAAAGTTTCAGAAGAAAACAGAACGTTTAATTTAACTACATAGGCTAGTTTTGTGGCTGCTCAAGAAATAGGCAGGCACGGGGTGAGTTTTTGTGGCTCCCGGTGTTTTCTTTTCTGTGGGAAACGGGTCCCAATGGCTCTTTGAGTGTTTAAGGTTGCAGACCCCTGAACTGGTTTAATGAAAAGAAGGACTAGGGGAGACGTGATAGCAGTGTTCCAATATCTGAGGAGCTGCCACAAAGAAGAGGGAGTCAAGCTATTCTCCAAAGCACTCGAAGGCAGGACAAGAAGCAATGGGTGGAAACTAATCAAGGAGAGAAGCAACTGAGAACTAAGGAGAAATTTCCTGACAGTGAGGACAATTAATCAGTGGAACAACTTGCCTCCAGAAGTTGTGAATGCTCCAACACTGGAAATTTTTAAGAAGATGTCGGACAACCATTTGTCTGAAATTGTATAGGGTTCCATGCTTAAGCAGGGGGTTGGACTAGAAGACCTCCAAGGTCCCTCCCAACTCTGCTATACTATTCTATTCAATGGGAGTTTGATATTTGCTTGTTTTGGAAAAAAAACGAAGAACAACAAAAAAAACGTCCCATGGATTCTCTCAAGACAGATAACCAACCTGGAAGGGATGTCAGCCGCCTTCCTCTCCTTGGTAAACTGAGCCTGGAAGAGATGTAGAAATTATAAAGCATAAAAACTGCTGCAATTTCCAGCTGGTCAGCATACAGCTCAACTATCATTTGTGTCCCTCCTTTTACAAGAATTGGTAAAGTAAAGTTAAAGGTTCCCCTCGCACGTATGTGCTAGTCGTTCCTGACTCTAGGGGGTGGTGCTCATCTCCGTTTCAAAGCTGAAGAGCCAGCGCTGTCCGAAAATGTCTCCGTGGTCATGTGGCCGGCATGACTCAATGCCAAAGGCTCATGGAACACTGTTCCCTTCCCACCAAAAGTGGTCCCTATTTTTTCTACTTGCATTTTTTACCTGCTTTCGAACTGCTAGGTTGGCAGAAGCTGGGACAAGGAACGGGACCGCACCCCATTATTCGGCACTACGGATTCGAACCACTGAACTCTCGACCTTTTGGTCAACAAGCTCAGCATCTTAGCCACTGAGCCACCACATTGTAGGACTGGGCAGTTTGTGAGAACCTCCACTAAGAAATAAGACTAGCTGAGGTTGGCATGCGTTCAAAGACCTTTCTTGCCACACAGGGACAAATAAAGCATATTTCTTTTCAAGGATACAGAAACAGAAAACTCTGCAATTTTAAAAGTGGCTCAGCTCTTTTATGTGCCTGAATCAAATGTGGGTTGATGATGAAAACATGGAAATCGGTGCCTGGAAATTGCGGTGGAAAGCTTGCCCAATCTAGCTCCTTAAATTATTTCTTCCTTTGTCTCCCAAATAAGCTGTAAGACAGGGGTGTCCGACCTTGGCAATTTTAAGACCCGTGGATTTAACGAATCCTCCTCCAGCCAGCATAGATACTGTAGAGTTGAAGTCCACAAATCTTAAAGTTGCCAAGGTTGGATGCCTTTGACATATGGCATCTTCTGATCCCCATTTACTCCTGGACTCTCAACACATTATGGTGCAATGGGATGACATAAATAAAAGTTAAACCTGGTACATAATGCGTAAGGGATACAGTGGCTCAGTGGCTAAGACGTTGAGCTTGTCAATCGAAAGGTCGGCAGTTCAGCAGTTCGAATCCCCAGTGCCGCGTAATGGGGTGAGCTCCCGTGATTGTCCCAGTTTCTGCCAACCTAGCAGTTTGAAAACCTGTAAAAAAAAAGGGAAGTAGAAAAACAGAGACCACTTTTGGTGGGAAGGTAACAGCGTTCCATGCACCTTTGGCGTTGAGTCATGTCGGCCACATGACCACGGAGACGTCTTCGGATAGTGCTGGCTCTTCAGCTTTGAAACGGAGATGATCACTGCCTCCTAGAGTCGGGAACGACTAGCACATATGTGTGAGGGGAACCTTTACCTTTACCTTACAAAATGCATAGAAGGTAAGATTGTCTGCACATGAAATTTGCCCTCTTAGATAAGTCCCACAAAGGGGTTCTGGAGAGCATGATTAAAAAAAAAAAAAAAAAAACCCCAAACCAAAACAAAACAAAAAGTCAAGGTGACAATTACGATGATGCAATCAAAACTCTGCCCGTTTACATGCATTGCATGTAAAAACAGGACAGCTTCAATGACTTCATCATGGCCTAGAAAATATGAGAAGATACACAGTGAAGTAGTAATCCTTCTTGACTGCTTCCAACATCAAGTATTGATAGTCGTCCTTCAGTTCAGAGCGGGGTGAAATGCTACCAGTTAGGACCAGTTCGCCCAAACCGGTAGTAATAAAGCTATCAGTTCGGGTGAACCGGTAGTAAAAAAAAAAAAAAAATGCTACCAGTTTGGGCAAACTGGTATTTCCAATGATCAGCTGTGCTGCACGATCAGCGAATCTAAATTGCGTGGCACAGCTGTTCCCCCCACCCCTCACTGTTCTACTCACCTTAGAAAAGTCTTCTTAATCCTCCTTTTCCAGCACTGTGCGGTAGCGCCTGCGGTGCGCCTGCACGCGAAGTGTACATTTGGTGCGCACTGCACATCCGCACGCAAAGTGAACTAGTAGCAGACTTCAGAGCATTTCACCCCCGGTTCAGAGCAACTGCCAATGGTCGGAAATCCCTCCTAACGTTCACTGAGGTAAGAGTTGCAATTCCCGAAAGCGAAGACGTTAGCTCCATCTCATTTAAAATATTAATGAGATTAAAGATTTGCTTCTTTAAAAAAAAAAAAGACAATATGTGTTTGTTCCAAAGGCAGGGAATTGCTCATTTCATTTGCCGAGTAGAATCGAAGTCGTTCACAAGGTCACTGAAATGCCACCGGGGCTCTAAGCAGACAGACATGTAATTCGGAATTATTTTGATTGATGATAACATGTGGAATGCTAAATCTCAAAATGAGCTTTGAAAATTTTAGGGGCTTCTATCTCAACTGTACAGTCACATCCTTGGTGCAGATGTATAATAATAATGTACGGTACGTTTTCCTGCTCCATTGGAATGCAAAGTATCTTCATTGTTTTGAGCAGCCCATCCCATCCCAAGGCAAGTTCTAATTCTTAAAATATATATCATCGTCATCTCCATTTAACAACCACATAATCCCTTGCGGTGTGGAGTCTGGGCAACCGAGTGGAGCTAGCAGAGTGTTGACTGGCCGGATGCCCTTCCTGTCACCGATGCGGAGTTTTGTTCAGCAGATCTATTCTCAGTGTGCCCAGAGAGAGAAATATCTGCCTCTACCTAGGATCAAACTCACAGCCTCCTGATTGTGAGGCGAGAGCTCCACCTCTACGCCACCGCATCACTCTAATTCTTAAAATATATATATGTAGTAAATATGTCCTATATACAGCACATTCCTGAGTAATGCACAAGAAATAATTAAAACTGGAAATCTATTGCCATCTTGGTTGAAATCCAAGGAACCTCAGCTATTCTCATCTCGTTTCTTTTTGTGCTTTGTCCAAGAGTGTAGGTTGTGCTTACCCAGATTGTAAATTTAGCCCAGATTGTAAGGAAAAGGAAAAGGAAAAGGAAAAGGAAAAGGAAAAGGAAAAGGAAAAGGAAAAGGAAAAGGAAAAGGGTTCCCCTTGCACATATGTGCTAGTCGTTCTCAACTCTAGGGGGTGGTGCTCATCTCCGTTTCAAAGCCGAAGAGCCAGCGCTGTCCGAAGACGTCTCCGTGGTCATGTGGCCGGCATGACTCAATGCCAAAGGCGCACGGAACACTGTTCCCTTCCCACCAAAGGTGGTCCCTATTTTTCTACTTGCATTTTTTACCTGCTTTCGAACTGCTAGGCTGGCAGAAGTTGAGACAAGTAATGGGAGCTTACCCCGTTACGCGGCACTAGGGATTCGAACCGCTGAGCTGTTGACCTTTCGATCAAGAAACTCAGCGTCTTAGACGTTGAGCCACCGCTTCCCTTAGAGCCCAGATTGTATTCTTGCACAAAACTGGAGTCCTTAAAAGGTGAATGTGTGCATCTTGGTTTCTGTAGGGCAACTACAAGTATTCTGAATTCTACCACCATCCTTGGAAGTTCCATAAGAGAGCTGCTGTTGTTTGATTAAATTCAGGTCAGGTTCTCGAGAATGCCTGGGTTCCTTCCTCTGGTTCCTAAACACCTACCAGATACTACTTTTTCTTTCCCAGACAGTCTTCCCTGATAGAAGTTGTCTTAAAAGCCAACACAATGCACCCTGGTGCTGCCATGTTTAATAAATCATAACTCACCATCTGTGCTAGGAGCAGCATCTAGTTAGCAGGGCTCAGGAAAAGAGGGGGAGGAAATCCTCTACCCAAGGAAATCTACGGTATTGAGATTCCTTCTCTGCAAATCCGCATCCACTTCTGAAATTATCATGAATGGTACTATTTTGCAGTTGTATTTTCATTCGTTCGTTCATTTGATTCTTATAGCCAAGTATGTTGACAACTTTTCTCTTGAAATAATTAGAGAATATTTCCAGGATGGGCGTTCCAATCCTTTGGATGAGTCAATAACTTCCTTCCTTCCTTCCTTCCTTCCTTCCTTCCTTCCTTCCTTCCTTCCTTCCTTCCTTCCTCCCCCCTCCCTCCCTCCCTCCCTTTCTTCCTCTCTCTCTCCTTTCCTTTCTCCCTTTCTTCCTCCCTCCCTTCTTCCCTCCCTCTTTCTTCCTCTCCCTCCCTCCCTCCCTTCCTTCCTTCCTTCATTCCTCCCTCCCTCCCTTTCTTTCTCTCTCTCTCCCTTCCTTTCTCCCTCCCTCCCTCCCTCTTTCTTCCTCTTCCTTCCTTCCTTCCTTTTTCCCTTCCTTCCTAATCATTCCTCTGATACCTTACATTTCTGTACATTACTTCCATGCATATTTCTATGTCTTTACAGCTCTTTCCTACTCCTCATGTTGCTTTGCTTTTAATATAAAAATCAACATCAACAACCTCTCCCCAAAATCCTAGAGACCCACAAACCAGGATTTATTTTTACCCATGACGTGAGACCCGAGAGGATTTCACATCACAGTCGAAACGGAGTCCCTTTTCTCCGTCCCTCGGAGTCACAATGGACTGCTTCTGAGTCGGCTCTCCTCCTTCTCCGTGTTCTCCTTCCCCTCTTATCCCAGAAAAGTGTACACAACCTGCCCCAAAGCCACAGAATGCCAGCTGTTGTGACAAAAGGAAGGATGCTGTGGGACCGGGAGGCACGCTGGGCAAGGTGCCAACTCGCTGTTCCTTTTGCCCTTTGCATTGACTTCCACACACCCCTCCTCTGCTTTCCAAAGGATGCCAAGATGTGACAGGAGAGCCCACCTCTTCCCCATCCCGCACATTCATCCCGTCCCCTTCGCTTCTGTCTGGCGTGGAGTTTGCTTGGCTCTACACCCTGATTTCACTGCAGGCTGTTTACAGCTAAATGCAGTAACTGTTGATTTTCTTAATAATCAGGGTAGGAGAGGAATAAAAATACCTCACCATATGCAACCACGTGGACTACAAAGGGAAGCCAACACACCAGTGCTTGGCGACGTTGACAAGCAGCAACAGAAGCTCTACCTGGTTAGTCCTCGACTTTCAAACGCTCAATGAGCAAGCGTCCGAAGTTACAGCGGCACTGGGGAAAAAAAGTGACTTAGAGTTATTTTTCACAGTTGTGACCGTTGCAGACCCTGGGGTGGGGGGGGTCACATGATTTCTTTTACAATTGGAGGCTGGACAACTGTTTCACATTTATGACGGTCGCAGCATCACGCGATCCTCTTTTACAGCCTGCCATCAAGCAAAGGTTCATTTAACCACTGCGGGACCAATTTAACAAACACGGTGATTCGCTTAACAAATGTGGCAAGAAAAGTTGTAAAGCGGGGCAGACCTCCCTTAGCAACGGTCTCACTCGGCAGAGTAAATTTTGGCCTTCGTTGTGGTCATCAATCGAGGATTGCCTGAATTCAAGTCTACGGACAAAAAATCTAGTCAGCTAAAGTCCAGTACTAAATTGGCGTCCCAAAGGGGTCTTTTTTTCAAGAGACGACTGGATTTTCTGGTTTTTCTTTGAAGACCTTTTGTTTCTCATCCAAGAAGCTTCTTCTGTTCTGACTGGATAGTGGGGAATGGAAGGATTTATACTACTTGCAGACAGCTGGTCATTTGCATCCTTTTAGAGGGTCATTGAGGCCACTTGGAAGTTTGTCTGTGTCTTCAGGGTCACCTGAATGGCGCTCCTGGTTCCTGTAGTCTGCAATTATTTTTCCCATGGAAATCCATTCCTACTCCTGCCCCATTCCAAGGGTCTTCATCCCAAATTGTATAGCTAAAAATCTGAAAGATTCTCCGTCATCAGGGTCATGCTGCTTTTTCAGGAGGCAACTGGACTTTCTGGTTTTTCTTTGAAGACGTTGTGCTTCTCATCTAAGAAGCTTCTTCAGCTCTGACTAGATAGTGGGGGACAGAAGGATTTTTATTCCTTGCGGACAGCTGGTCATTTGTTTTCTTTTAGCGAGTCGTTGAGGCCACTTGGAGGTTTGTCTGTGTCAAAGAGGCCATCTATGTCAAAATTGAACAGCCCTTTCTCAACAGATGGGGAGGGATATGACATCATCTATCTCCAGTCTACAACATGGTCCTTTCAGCAGTTCCAAGAAGGCTCCCCATCCATTTGCACCATTCTGAGGACACAGAGAAACTTCCAAGTGGCCTCAACGACCCTCTAAAAGGATGCAAATGACCAGCTGTCTGCAAGGAATATAAATCCTTCCATTCCCCACCATCCGGTCAAAGCGGTAGAAACTTCTGAGATGAGAAGCGAAATGTCTTCAAAGAAAAAAAACAGAAAGTCCAGTTTCCTCTTGAAAAAAGCACTTTTGGGACAACCATGACCTGGATGACTTGAGAATCTCCATAGACATCCTAAATGGGTGCCAGAGAAGGGTCGATGGAATTTAGGGTTGGGTGGGTGTTGGACTCAAATCCTTTTTATAGCAACCTAAGAACTCCGATGATCCAGCCGAAATAGATGATTCAGGGAGGAAAAAAAATCCCATTACTTGATACAGGAGAAAGCTGCAAGAAATATTTTACAGAAGCAGAGAAGTGGCATTCCCTGGAAATTGTGGTTTTTTACACTTCCCAGTGAAGCATAAGATGACTCTAAATCTTCTTTTCTGGTCACAGCGTTCAAAAATGTAATGTCCTTCATTTCAACCAAAAATGGATGAGCAGTCAAAACGAAAACAAAAAGTAATATTAATGCTGTAAATCAAAAGCTCACGGAACCGAGGGGGGAAAAGAAGAGAAGATTTCCACAGAAGCATACTGTAGTTCTGTGTAAAATCCTTGTGTCTTCTCCGTTGACCTTCCTAAGACCTTGTGTGTCTTATTGGGTTGCCCTGAATTTTGGATTCTCAGATGCAAATGTGTGCAAAGGGCTGGTTCCTTGAATTATAGGTAATCCTCAATTTACGGCCACAATGGAGTCCAGAATTTATGTCGCTAAGTGAGACACTTAAGTGAGTTTTGCCCTATTTTACGACTTTTCTTGCCACAATTGTTACTTGAATATTGCAGTTGTTAAGTTAGTCACACGGTTATTAAGTTAGCCCATGCATTTTGCTTGTCAGGGGAATCACGTGATTCCCTAGCCACGGTAACCGTCGTAAATGTGAATCAGTCGCCAAGCTTTCTACATTTTGATCCTGTGACTGTGAGGATGCTGCAACGGTCGTTAAAGTGTGGAAAAATGGTCATAAGCCGCTGTTGTAAGTCGAGGAATACCCGTACTGCATAAAAGAAAGCCAACACTGCAGTCCTCATCAAGACACGTCTGTCTAATTTCTCGTTGTTTCGTTAAAAGCTGGAGTAGGTTTTCTGCACAATCTACAATAATCCTCAGAAGGAGACGTAAACTGACTGGCTGGTGTGTTGGACATTGGTTTGAACTTAAGACTATACACAAAGCTACCTCTTCTCTTGCGTGCCAAGAACTCTTTCAAAGACTTTCTGAGGGTTTGGGGAGTAATAAAAAGTTAAAACTGAGCTTGTCGGCTAGAAAGCTGAGAGCCCCAGTAAGGGACTCGAGCACCACATGACGGGGCGAGCTCCCGTCCTTGCTCCAGCTCCTGCCCATCTAGCCATTTGAAAGCATGCAAATGCGAGTAGATAAATAGGTACCCCTTTTGTGGGAAAGTAACAGCATTCTGTAACAGAGAGGACAGGGTCAAGCTATTTTCCAAGGCACCTGAAGGCCAGACAAGGAATAATGCATGGAAATTGAACAAGGAGAGAAATAACTAGAAATAAGGAGAGATTTTCCGACAGTGAGAACCATCAACCCATGGAACATAAGTTGCTTTCAGAAGTTGTGGGAGCTTCAACACTGGAGGCTTTCAAGAAGAGACTGGACTGCCATCTGTCAGAAATGGTGTAGGGTCTCCTGCTTGGGCGGGGGGTTGGACTAGATGACCTCCAAGGTCCCTTCCAACTCTGTTAATCTGTTAAAATCTTTACTAAAAAGTCCAATAATGTATGCCTACTTATAAGGGCTTCTACGAACTGAATGTGAACATTCCTGCCGATTGTGGAAGTGAGACTTTCAAAGCATCCAGTCTGAGCGTGAAACATTCTTTGAATGCGCTGCAACTTAATCCTAGTTAAGAGCCTTATTTTCTGAAGGTCCCATTGCAGTCCTCAGAAACTCTTTTGTGTTCTGTTGCAGGGAATGGAAATGACCTTTTTGCAAACCCAGGAATGCTGCCAATTAGATCCAATGCAGAGGCAGAGAAACAAATAACCCAGATTGTCGCTCGTCGAAGGCGAGGGACATTCCAGTATCAATTTATTGCTGGTTGGGCCACCTTTCCTGTCAGCGTCGCGTTATCTCCAACCCTTCTGTTTCACTGTTCTGCGGACCGTTGCTGCAGTTAACTGAAGAAACCCCATCGAAGTTCAGGAGATGACTCCGTTTTTGAAGCAAGGATGCCTCAAACTGCAATCTGAGCTTCATTGCTGATTGGGCAAAACCGCAGTGCTTCCTCGGAAACGCAGGAATTAAATCCAAACAAGGAACTCTGCAGCAATGTGAATTACAGGGAAAAGAGTCGACCGAAGGCTTCTCATAAACAGGGTATGAATTTTAATTCTCCTGTCTCTCCCAGCAGCTGCTAGACACGGAAACACAGACTCTAAATAAGGAGAATCCACAAATCCTCCATGAACGTTCCTCTTCCTCCTTTCCTTTTCTTTCTTTTCCTCCTCCTCCTCCTCCTCCTTTCTTTTCCTCCTCTTCCTCCTTTCCCCTCTTTCTTTACCTCCTCCTCCTCCTCCCCCTTTTCCCTCTTTCTTTTCCTCCTCCTCCTCTTCGTATAAGGTCACCAAATCAGAAAGTCTTCCACAGCGTGTGTATCACACTGTATCACACATTTGTGTGTATCAAATTTATATTTGCTGATAAATATAAATTTGATGCAAAACAGTTCGTTGTGAAAGCGACTGCCTGAGGGCTCCTGGATTGGAGCTGAAAAGCGAAAGGAAAGAAGTATGTCTACCCCTATCTTCCCATATTGGGGTAGACCAGGTCTCCGTGGTCACGTGGCCAGCATGACTCAACGCCAAAGGCGCACGGAACGCTGTCACCTTCCCACCAAAGGTGGTCCCTATTTTTCTACTTGCATTTTTTACCTGCTTTCGAACTGCTAGGTTGGCAGAAGCTGGGACAAGGAACAGGAGCTCACCCCGTTACGCGGCACTAGGGATTCGAACCGCTGAACTGCCGACCTTTCAGTTGACAAGCTCAGCGTCTTAGGCACTGAGCCACCACGTCCCACACAACCAAATCCAGAAACACGAATGCCTTGGTCTCAAATGTACCATTTCCCTTTAAACATTGGGTCAAAACCCATGCTAAACATTCCTTTTGCAGGACAGTTAATGAACAGGGTGCCGCTGGAAATATATTCTATTTCTCTGCCCTGAAGGCATTGCCCAGATTCAGAGGGAATCTGCTGCTCCTTTTGTTCAGGTTGTGCCTGCTTTTAAAGGGGCACCATCTCCCACCAAGCCCCCCAAATCGTTTGCGTCGCTCTTCTGCTGCTTCTCCCGGCCCTGGGGAAGCTAAAACTTCTATGCCGAAAGGAGATAATGTGAAACTTCTACACTCTTTATGATGCCTCACTGTGGGTATGGGAGAAAATCCAGATCAAGAAAGAACATTTTTCAGCTGTATGAGAAGTTGTTCTGGAGAAAAGCTTGAAGGCAACCTCAATCCAGCCACCTCACTTCATTTGGGGAGGGAAGTTGGCTTGACCAAGGTGATCTTGGCGGTCTTGCCTTGGTTGAGAAGCAGATGCCAAGATGGGCTTTTGACTTGATGCTTCTTCCTCTTCAGCTTATACCCTCTTCCAACATGTATTGCCAATCAAAATCTCCTGCAGAGATCAGTTCAAGTCCCCAAGTCTCCAAGATGCATCATTTTTTATTTCCAATTTCATGGGGACAGCTCAAAGAACCTCCCCAAAAATCCTTTGGCCATGAAGGATTGGCTAATTCCAACATCTTTTTTTTTTTTCAGGGCTATTTCTGATCTCAGATTCAGATTGACAGAGTTGGAAGGGACCTTGTAGGTCATGTAGTCCAACTGCCAACCGCCGCCCAAGCAGGAGACCCTACACCATTTCTGACCGATGGCGGTCCAGTCTCTTCTTGAAAGCCTCCAGTGATGAAGCTCCCACAACTTCTGAAGGCAACATCTATTCCATGGGTTGATCGCTCTCACTATTAGAAATTTTCTCCTTATTTCCAAGTTGAATCTGAATAGGATGGATCAAAGGGAGTTGTGTGGCTCCCATTTAGATTTCTTGGGGTGCATTGAAAGTAGATTCAGTGTGTCCCAGCTGTTATGTGTGGTTTGGCTTCTCAAAAGTGTGTATCATCTGGTGTGAAATGATCCGGAAAAGAGAAACACCGGAATCAAAAGAGGTAGCAGCCGGAAGCTCAAACCGAATATTATTCTGATGATTTACAAGAGAGAGTAGAATTTGCTTCAAAGGTTTTGTGCTGGCTTAGATGTAGACACTGCCTGCTTTTTTTTCCTCATGGGTGTTTCCTTTCTCATCCTGAGCGTGAGAATCAATTCAGTGGGACGGCGTTGATAGGGGTGGCCCTGCAGATGGAAATTGTTCCTTGTGATGAAGACGACCCACCCAACAGGCTGAAGATTAACATGTCCAGTTTCGCAGCAAAATAATTTCAGCCAGGGTGGGGAGAGGGGGAGGGGAGATCATGGGGGAGGGGGAGAAGAATAGATCGATAAGAGAAAGTTAGAACGGCAAATGCTGCATGAAATAGCAATAAAAGGGACCGGCAGGTTGCAGGAAGGTGGAGAAAACATCTGGCTTATTATACTGCATATATGGGCCTTTTGTTCCAAGGGAGAAACTCTTTAGGTCTAAGTCTCTCGCTACCCCACCCCACTCGGGGAGCTGAATTTTAAAATCAGACACCCCTTTTTTTCCCCTCCTTCTCCTTCTCCTTCTCCTCCTCTTCCTCTTCCTCCTCCTCTTCTCCTTCTCCTCCTTCTCCTCCTCCTTCCCCTCCCCCTCTCCTCCTCTTCTCCTCCTTCTCCTCCTCCTCTTCTCCTCCTCCTCCTCCTCCTCCTCTCCTCCTCCCTCTTTACCTTCTCCTCCTTCCCCTCCTCCTCCCCTCCCCCTCTCCTCCTCCTCCTCTTCTCCTCCTTCTCCTCCCCTCCCCCTCTCCTCCTCCTCCTCCTCTCCTCCTCCTCCTCTCCTCCTCCTTCTCCTCCTCAGCCCTTCTCTTCATATATCCCTTTTTAATGTACCTATTTTTTTTCTTAACAGAGATCCAGCAAATGTAAGCAGTTCAGCTGGCAGAGAAAATAAGTTTACATGATCAACTTCGACTGCTTTGCAGGGGGGGAAAGTGTGTGGGGGGGAGGGAAGATGGACACTCTAATTCCTGAAACCCACCCCCTTTGGGAGGAGAGTCCTTCCACTTGGAGCAAATACACCCCTCCCCGCCTTCTTCCTCTCTAAAGGAGTCAGCCCTGAGATTTATTCCTGGTTTTTTTCTTTCTTTTTTTTTAAAAATTTCCTTCACCCTGAAAACGAATCAAGCTCCAGTGACTGCCTTTGCATGCTCTAAACGCCCTGGACTAAAACTCCCATCATCCCCCAGCTCCTCATCCCCAAGCACTCTCCAATACGGAAGAGAATATTTGCAGCTCAGGGTTGAACTGTTATTGTCTTTGGGGCTCTCCGGGGCTTGTTCTGCAAGAAAAACGGCCAAGCTTTGAGAGCACCAAGGACCCCGCTCTCTAATAGGCTGGGATTGAACTCCCATCATCCCCAGCCTGGGCTCTCCCTCCCCTGGCACTCTCCAGATTCCTTAAACTGAAACTCCCATCGTTCCCAGCCAGATCCTCCCTATCTCCGGGAAGGGAAAGAAAGAAAGAAAAAAAAAAGACGCGGAAATCTCCATCTCACACCCCACTCCGGAGAGGAGCGCCCATCCTCACCCCATCACTCCGCTTCCATAGGCCGCATTGTCCCTCCCCTCCCCCAAACCCGGGCTAATTGCTCCATTTTCCTCATCCATCCCCCCCCCCCCCCCCAAATCGGGCACCACCGCGGCTGCCCCCCCCCCGCCCCCCCTTTTCAGCAGCTGGAGAGCGGCGCTGGACAGAATCTCCTCCTTGCCCGCCCGCCCCTCCCTCTCTACACCCCACCCCACCCCCTACCCAGCCCTTACCCCCGCCCCACGGCCGGGCAAGACCAGCCCCACGCGTGACGTCAGCCGCGCTGGCTCCGCGCGAGGAGGCCAGCCTGCCCGCAGGCAGGCGAAGTAAGTCAGAGGTCTGGAGGCGCCGGCGGAGCGGAGAGAAACCCGGGCGAGCCGAGCTTTGCGCGCAACGCTGCGCTCTGGCCCTCCTCGCCCCGTCGGAAGGACTGTGCGCCTCCTCCTCCTCCTCCTCTCCTCCTCCTCCTCTTCTCCTCCTCTTCCTCCTCCTCCTCAACCCACCCGCGCATCCCTTGCGCCACACTTACTAGCCGGCCTCGCTTGCACGCTCGCTCGGGGCGCTTGGCAAAAAAACAGAAAGTCTCGCCCGCCTCTCCGCGCTGGGGGAAGCGGAGGCGGGCGCAGCCCCAGCCCGTGCCCAGCTCTGCCCGCCCTTCCTTGCTTGCTTTGGAAGCCCGCTTGCCCGCCCCGGGTTTTGCTGCTTCGCCTGCGCTTCCCTTCCCCGCCCCGCCGCGGAAGATGCTGACCTCGTGGCTGCGCGCCCGGGCCAAGACGGAGAGGTTGCGATTCTCCGGATGAGTGAGTACCGCAACGGAGCCGGGGGGCTCTGCGGGGCGTGGGTGGTTCTGGAAAGGAGGTTGGAGAGGAGACGGACGGACGGACTGTGTTTCCGAGCTTGCCAGTTTGGAAGTCGAAGGGAGGAAGGGATGCGGGGGTGGGTGGGGAAGGGGTCGTCGTTCGCGCCGGGTAGACTCAAAAACTGGAGGGTTTCGTTTGCTGGTAGTTCTTGGGAAGGGGGGGGAGCGCTTCGTTTCCTTCAACCCCCTCTCCGCCTTTGAGGGGTGCAGCAAAGTGTCGGCGAGTGGGGCTGGGGGGGGGGGGGGGGGATAAAGTAGATTTGAGGTTCCAGAGACGAGGAGGGGTTTTTGTGGGCTCATTGGGTGGGTGGGTGGTCGGGGTCTTGCACTGAGTTGCTTAAGTCTTTCTTCTCTCCAGCGCTTCTCTCCTTTAACTATATTTATGGGAAGTCACGGAATTTCAAACCGGAGACGCTACCACCCTTGAGGGGGTGGAGGGCATCTTTCTGTAGCTTGAATTTTCCGTGCCCTCCGTGATTTCCAAAGAAAGAGAGCAAAGCCCCTCACCCCACTTCCCCACCCGCGTTCCTTCTCTCCTCCACAATTTTTTTTCCCCTCCCCACCGAGCCTCGGATTTAATAGGGAAGGCGGGTGATGAGGAAGAGAGAGAAACAGAGAGTCAATTCTGTAGAATCTACAGCTTTGCTGGTTTGGGTTTGTTTTTTAAAAAAGCGTTTTTTGTTTGTTTGCGTGTCTGGATAGGACCATCCACCCTCCCGACAGGGCAAATTAAAGAGCAGTGGAAGGAGACACCCCACACACACCCCAGAGTCCTGGGGAGGGGGTCTCAAGAGAACCCTCCGAGGGGGGTGGCTTCTCTCGGGTTCCTTTTCTCCAGCTTTCCTAGTGGAAGATGGACAAGGCTTCCCCGACGGATGGTGTCCCTCAACTCTTTGATGGGACCCGTTGGGCATAATTAGGCCAAGTGGAAACTGGGGAGCTTTGAGGAAAGAAAATATTTTTTTCCCTGCAACCAAGAGCTATTGATTACACTGGAAATGGAGGGTAGGGGGCTGGCTGGGGCAAAGCCAACGGGGAGGGGAGATGAGCCAGGCTTCTTCCTGGCACAGGAGAGTTTCCATGGCACAAGAGTGTGAGATGGAGGAGAAAAGGGACGAGCTGCAGAAGTGAAGGGCCAGTTGAGTCAGAAAATTCCCATCCTAACGTGGCCATCTGGAGAAGGGAAGGGGAACAGGGGTGGGGTGGGTGACGGAGAGAAGAAAACAGTTGGCTCTCAGCAGGTTGAAAAAAAACTTCTTCCTCTCTCCCTTTCCCCCCAAATATTTTGGAAGGGTAGGAGGGGAAGGCAGAAGAGGACAACTTGAGGAAGAATCCTAAAGAGCAGCTCCAAAGAATCGTAGCTCCGGTGGGGAAGGGAGAGAGGGGTCCAAGGAAGAGAGAAGGTGGGGATGAAAAGGGCAGTCATCCCTTCCTCTTGAGGAGGGGCCCCAAAAGGAATGGTAGTCCGGGTGAGGATGAGCATTGAGGATTGTGTGACGGTGTTGCTGCTGCATTGCCTCCAGAATAGTTGGGTGCTGTTTGATTGACGTGCCTTGTTTTCTGCCTTCCTCGTCTCCCTCAAGGCTTGACTCTTGGCGCAGAAGGTGGGCTCAAGGCTCCATAAAGATGCAGAAGGGAGTTTGGCTGCTGAGTGTGTTCACAGTAGCTGGGATCGCGCCGACCACAGAGAGCCGCAAACCTGCCAAAGACATTTGCAGCAAGAGCCGTTGCCCTTGCGAGGAGAAGGAGAACGTGCTGAATATTAATTGCGAGAACAAGGGATTTACGACGGTCGGCCTACTCCTGCCTCCCCCATCCAAGATCTACCAACTCTTTCTCAACGGGAATGCGTTCGCCCGACTCTACCCCAACGAATTTGTCAACTACTCCAATGCCGTGACGCTCCACTTGGGTTACAACGACATGGAAGAGATTCGAACTGGGGCCTTCCTGGGCCTTCGGATTCTTAAGAGGCTGCACCTCAACAACAACAAGCTGGAGATCTTACGAGAGGATACCTTCCTAGGCTTAGAGAGTCTGGAGTATCTCCAGGCTGACTACAACTACATCACTGCCATTGAGGCGGGGGCTTTCAGCAAACTCAACAAGCTGAAGGTGTTGATCCTCAACGACAACCTGTTGTTATCCCTTCCTAGCAATGTGTTTCGTTTTGTCCTCCTGACCCACCTGGACCTTAGAGGGAACCGGCTAAAAATGATGCCTTTTGCTGGCGTCTTGGAGCACATCGGAGGGATTATGGAGATCCAGCTGGAGGAGAATCCTTGGAACTGTACCTGTGACCTTCTTCCTCTCAAAGCCTGGCTAGATACCATCACGGTCTTTGTTGGGGAGATCGTATGCGAGACCCCTTTCAGGTTGCATGGCAAAGATGTCACCCAACTCACAAGGCAGGACCTCTGCCCTCGAAAAAGTGTGGGTGATTCCAACCCGAGGGAGAAATACCCTCCCCACTCAGACACACACATCCAGAGACTCCCCCCAACAGTTAACTCGGCTGTCGGGGCCACCAGGGCTCCCAAAGCCAGCCGCCCACCCAAAACCAGGAACCGTCCAACCCCACGGGTCACCGTGTCTAAAGACAGGCAGATTTTTGGGCCCATCATGGTTTATCAAACCAAATCTCCCGTGCCCCTAACTTGCCCGAATCTTTGCGCTTGCACTTCACAAAGTTCTGACAATGGGTTGAACATCAACTGCCAGGAGAAAAGAATTGGCAACATCTCCGATCTCCACCCCAAGCCCACCAGTCCAAAGAAACTCTATTTGACAAGCAATTATTTGCAAACGATATATAAAAGCGATCTTGTGGACTATCCATCCCTGGACTTGTTACATTTGGGAAACAATAGGATTGCTGGGATCCAAGAAGGTGCCTTTTCTAACCTCACCAGTTTACGCCGGCTTTACCTCAATGGTAACTACCTTGAGGTCTTGTATCCTTCCATGTTTGAAGGGCTCCACAGCTTACAGTATCTCTATTTAGAGTATAACGTGATTAAAGAGATCCTGCCACGCACCTTTGATGCATTGGGCAATCTTCACCTCCTCTTCCTGAACAACAATCTCTTGAGGTCCCTGCCGGACAATGTCTTTGGAGGCACCACCTTAACTAGACTCAACCTGAGAAACAACCATTTCTCGTACCTTCCTGTGCAAGGTGTCCTCGACCAGCTTTCAGCTCTCATTCAGATTGACCTTCAAGAAAACCCTTGGGACTGTACTTGTGATATCATGGGGTTGAGATACTGGATAGAACAAGTCACCGAGAGAAACAATCAGCAGTCAGGAAGCCCGGTGGTAATCAACGAAGTGATCTGTGACTCTCCTGCCAAGCACGCTGGAGAACATCTTAAGACCTTGAGCAAAGAAGCCATCTGCCCCGAGAACCCCAACCTCTTAGATTCTTCTCTCTTGTCCCTCAACCTGAACACCGATACGCCATCAGCCTTCAGTATCTTCCCCAGCGCTTTTCCGGAAATGCGGACTGAAGTCCCTCTCTCCGTCTTAATTTTGGGCCTTTTGGTTGTGTTTATTTTGTCGGTCTGCTTTGGGGCTGGGCTTTTTGTCTTCGTTCTCAAACGCCGTAAGGGTCTGCCAAGTGTGCCCAGCAGTGCCAACAACCTGGACGTCAGTTCCTTCCAACTGCAGTACGGGTGCTACAACAGCGAGGCCCACGAGAAAGCGGAAGGTCACGTCTATAACTACATCCCGCCTCCCGTTGGCGAGATGTGCCAGAATCCTATCTACATGCAGAAGGAAGGAGACCCCGTCGCTTACTACAGGAATCTCCACGAATTTAACTACAGCAATCTGGAGCCGAAGAAGGACGATTCTGCCAGCTTCGCCTTCACCATCACCGCGGCAGACATGCTGGAGAAGCAATCTTTTTCGAGAGAGCCCGAACTCTTGTATCAAAACTTGGTGGAGAGGGTCAAGGAGCTGCCCAGCGGAAGTATGGTCCAATATAATTTCTGCACCCTCCCCAAAAGGCAGTTCGCCCCTTCCTACGAGTCCAGGCGACAAAACCAAGACAGGCTCAATAAAACGGTTTTGTACGGGACTCCGAGGAAGTATTTTACGGAACTGTCCAAACCAGATCTCCCTTTGCTGCAAGGAAAGTTGCAGGCCGAACCGGATTACCTCGAAGTGTTGGAAAAACAAACTGCCATTAGTCAGTTGTGAAATGGGGAGGGGGGGAAAAAGAAGACCTGGGGAAGGGGAGGGTTGCATTGGAAGGGTGGGGAAAGTCTTGGAAAAAAAGAGAGCAAGCCTGATCTGAACTGAAGACCTCCAATGAAATTGGTCCCAGTATAAGAATAATATTTTTGGGGTTGTTTTTTTTTCTCATCATCATCATCAATGAAGACATTTTCAGACCAGGCCAGGTTTTTGGATGGGCGTCTTCTACTAAACTCCCTTTAAGTTATTATAATTATTACAATTGTTATGATTTTGCATATCTTCCTCCGTTTTTCCCTCCCTGCTCGGCCTTTTTAAAGAACTGAATGAATGTTTCTTCTCGGAACATTTGCATTGGGTTATTTCTGGGGGAAAAAAGACGAAGAGACGATACGAAAAGGTTCTTTCAACACCTGTGGCCCCATCCAGAGAATTGAGATGGAACAATAATGTCTGAAACCGATGTTCTGTCCTTCCTTCACTAGATTAGGAAGTGTCTTTTTCTCTTTCCCTCCCTCCTTTATTCCCTCCCTCCCTCCCTTTTTTATTTTATTTTATTTTGTAAATAAAAATATTGACAGTCCTTCTTTTTCAATGGTCAAGTACAAGCACTGGACGTCACATTTGTATGTGTGCGTTAAAGTGTCTTTGCACTTTAAATACATCATCACGTCATGGTCTGAAGGTAATTGTATTTTATTTTTTACTTAAGGGAAGTGCCCCGCTTTGCTACAAGGGGTGATCGCTTAATTGACAAGCAAAATCCCATGTAAGGGAGTTTCTTTCCGAAGGTTTTTTTTAAAGGACTGAACTGTAAAAATGTTCTTTATTCCGCTTTTTATTTCTGGCCTGATTTTTACATACATTTCGAAAATGACTTAAGAATTTAGCAGTGGATTGCGGTATCCAGCTCTCTCACTTGGGAGCGATAGTTCTTGAAAAAAGAAAAAAGTTAACACAAAATCAACACCACCTGATCCACAGAGCTCCCATATTTGTTAAGCTGCGGCTCCTAACACCGTTATAATGTCCGATGTTTTTCAGATCATTCGCCTAATTAAGAGAACATTACTTTACTTGTAATATATTTTTTTTCTGCATTAAAATTAGATATTTTTATACATTTAAAGCCAAGAGTTTCCATTTCCGGTGTTCGGGGAATATGTGTCTCTCTGTGTGTGTACACATACATATATGTACATGTGTGAATATATACACATACATATCCACAAATATGCACCAACACATATGCATATATCTCTCCATGTGTGTGTATGTTTGTGTGTTTGTATGTATGTATGTATGTAT
>WNWU01000055.1:3386500-3397882 GCA_012654045.1 Ptyas mucosa
CCCCCCCCCAACGTAGAGGATCTCCCGATATATTGATAGTTTTGAAAATGCCCATTATGTATTTCTATGATTTTTCTCCCAAACTTAGGAAATTATGATTTGAATTCATTTAGGGATGTTTTAAAATAAACTCAGCCACTGCGGGTGAATCCGGCATGCTCTCTTGTAAGCAATAACATTTCAGAGATCTAATGAGGCATGCCTTAAATAAACAGCCCTTTTAACCTGTATGGTGATTTTAAATATTTTAAATATTGAACATGTTCAACAAATAAAATCCCAAATCCTTCTCTCTCTCCTCTCCCCCCTCTCTCTCCCTCTCTTTCCCTCCTTCCCTCTCCCTCCCTCTCTCTCCCTCCCTCTCTCCCTGTCCCTCTCTCCCTGTCCCTCTCTCTCCCCCCTCTTCCTCTCTCCCTCTCTCTCTCCTCCACTCTCTTTCCCACTCCCTCCCTCTCCCTCTCTCCCTCTCTCTCCTCCCTCTCTCTCCCTCTCTCCCTGTCCTTCTCTCTCTCCCTGTCTTTCTCCCTCTCCCTCTCCCCCTCCCTCCCCCCTCTCCCCCTCTCTTTCCCTCTTTCCCTCTGTCTCTCCTCCTCTCTCTTTCCCACTCCCTCCCCCTCCCTTCCCCCTCTCTCTCCCCCTCCCTACCTCCCTCTTTCCCTCTCCCCCTCTCTCTCCCCCCTCCCTCCCTCTCCCCTCTCTCCCTCCCTCTCTCTCCCTCTCTCTCCCTCCCTCCCTCCCTCTCTCTCTGCCTCTCCCTCTCCTTTTCAATTACACCCGTTTTCTTAGAATTGAAGTCAACCAATGCACGATTAAAGGTCTCTTTTGCATACCTGAGTTAACATTTAAATATTTCCTCTTTCTATTAAGCTAAACCAGAACCACGGCGTAAGTCCTTGAGCCCCCAATGGCTTTCCCATCAACCCCATTTACTTATGATTCAAAGGCCTGTCAACCTGGCAGATGGGAAAAAAGAAAGAAAAAACCCAGCATGGCCTCGTCCCTTCTTGGATCCACAGTTCCGCCGTGCTCGGCTTTTGATTGTGAGACTTTTCCGCAGGGCAGCCAACAGGAGCAGATCAAGCACCTGATACTTTCCGAAGAAGAACGACAAGCATTGATACATGGTCTTTTCGTTTTATCTAGCCAGCAAACTCTCGTATCTCGTGCCTTGCTTATCTAGAGCAAATGATATTAAATCACTGGAAGTAAAGGCAATAACCAGAGTGACTTGATAGCAAATAAGCACAAGAAGATAGAAGCTCTGGAATGGAAGGTAAACTCAGGAGAGAGAAAAAAATACAAGATTGCCATGGTCCTGCTTTGGTGTCATTGATTTTTTGGGGGGATCGATATAGGACAGGGATGGCTAACCTTTTTGTTGCCGCGTACAATGTTTTTTTTTAAAATTTGATTTATATGCCGCCCTTCTCCGGAGACTCAGGGTGGCTTACAATGCGTTAAGCAGTAGCCTTCATACTTTTGTATATTTATACAAAGTCAGCTTATTGCCCCCACAAACTGGGTCCTCATTTTACCCACCTTAGAAAGGATGGAAGGCTGAGTCAACCTTGAGCCTGGTGGGATTCAAACTTACAGTAATTGCAGGCAGCTGGTTTAAATCACTATGCTTTTAGTCTGCTGAGCTAAACCAACCTCCCCTGTCCCTCTGCGCATGTGCGTACAACCCCCTCCTCCCCACATGCTCCCCCTGCACCGCGTTTTGAGCCTAGTAGGTCTCCCTACATCCTCCTGGTCGCACTCACCACTCCCCATTTTCGGCCTAGTAGGCCTCCCTGCACTTATAACCCATAATGCAATGCATGTGTGACACCCCCCCCCATGTGTCCCATCCACCCATGCATGCACATGCAATCCACCACACTTTCCACACACACCCCTGCACATGCACAGCAGAGCCCCGAAAATCAGCTGGCCGGTGGGAGTCACGCACACATGCACAGTGGAGCTGAGGTGGGGCAACGGCTCGCGTGCCCGTAGAGAGGGCACTGCGTGACGCTTGTGGCATGCGTGCCATAGGTTTGCCATCACGGATATTTTATTTATTGGTTCAATTTATATGCCGCCCTTCTCCGGAGACTCCGGACGGCTTACAATGCGTTAAGCAATAGCCTTCCTACTTTTGTATATACCTGCTTAGTAGGGCTTTCGGCCTCCCCCTAAGCGGTGTTCTTTTTTTTATACAAAGTCAGTTTATTGCCCCGACAATCCGGGTCCTCATTTTACCTACCTCGGAAGGATGGAAGGCTGAGTCAACCTTGAGCCTGGTGAGATTCGAACTCGCAGTAATTGCAGGCAGCTGGCAGCTAAGTGCCACTTTAACAGCGCTTTAGTCCACTGCGTCATCAAGGATATAGGATATTGCTTTTGATGATGGCTGGTTAAGAATATGCACGAACAATGTCACCATTTTTTAACTGCTTGTTTTGGGCACGCTTGCAGTCATTTAAAAGACACAAACATATAAACACTTCACCCGGATGGATTCTTCATTGGAATAAACTTTCGTGATTCAGAAAATTAAAATAGCTGATCTTTTTTTTTTTTTTGTACTCTCCATAAGGTATCTAAAACAACAGATGGCAGCTCATATTCTTTATTACAGTTAATTACTTTTTTTTAAAAAATGCTGGATGAGTACAGAAAAATGTTTCCCTTAACAGAGGGAGGGGAGAAATTCAGAGGTTGGTTGTTCGCACCCCCAGGAAAACCAGATTGTGTTATTCAGACCAGAAGTCAGTAAAAGGGAGGAAAATCATTCTCAAGTGTGTGTGTGTGTGTGTGTGTGTGTCAAACTTTCTTCACAATGTAACTCATGTTATATATATATATATATATATATATATATATATATATATATATATCTCCTACATTTAGGAAAAAGCTCCCTTTTCTGAAATTTGACGCCATGTTGGCTTAAAGCTAGCACAAAAGATATACCGGGAAACAGAAGAGAGGCAAGTTTTTAAATATCCATTTAAACTCTGCAGCATCAACAGATACAGGAGACCAACTGAAGACCAAAGGTTAAGATTGTTTGGAGGTTGCTGCTGAGTTCTCAAAACAATGGCATTGTTGTGGCCCGTCAGTGGCCTGTGCGGATTGTAGCTGACTGACAGCGAGGAGGCTTGTGTGGTGTTGAGCCAGCAGCCTGTGGCAGCTGGCACTCGAGTTGGACAATGAGGAGGCTGGAGAAAATGTGGTGCCAGAGGTGGGGATTCAGCCAGGGCCTTCAGAACCTTCAGAAGCTCCCATAAGTGAAGAGGACGAAGAGGAGGAGCCTCTTCTCAACGCACGGGCGTGCAGAACTGCCAAAAGGTAGGAATGGCCCCTCAGGATGAGGTCTTCTCGAGAGTAAGGCTTGGGGCTGATTGGCCACTCCCTTAGCCTATTTAAGGAGGAACGCCAACTGAAGCAATTTGTAGGGAAGAACTTTAGTTCACTCTCCTTCATGTCTGGATTCTCTGCAAAATTGCTTCTGGGCTTTCTGCCAACTCTAGTAAGACTGTGATTACCTTATCTTAGAATTCTGGTAGGCTGTTAAGACAGTTTATTAACAGCCTTTGTTTTGAAAAAAAGGCTGAGTTATTTTAGTAAATTAAGTTTTGTACAAACTTTTTGCGTGCTGTATTCTTTGGGGTCCGTAGCTGGGGCAGAACAGGCATGAAATTCAGCCAAATGTTCAGACCTTCCTGGCATTATTTGGTCTAGCCGAATAAGAAAATTACATTCTGTGGAGATTCTCAGTCATCCAGATCATGGTTGTCCCCAAGGTGCTTTTTCAGGAGGCAACTGGACTTCCTTTTTTTTTTTTAAAAGATGTTTTGCTTCTCATCCATTCGAGCCGAAAAAGCTTCTTGGAGGAGAAGAGAAACCTCTTCAAAGAACACCCCCCCCCTCCCGGAAAGTCCAGTTGCCTCCTGAAAAAGCACCTTGAGGACAACCCTGACCTCGATGATGGAGACTCTCTACAGACTTTCCGCTATACAATTTGGGATGAACACCCTTAATGGTGTGGGAGTAGAAATGGATTTCCAGAGGAAAAAGAATCACGGACTACAGGAACTAGGAGTACTACTCAGGTGGCCCTGAGGACACAGATAAACCTCCAAGTGCTTCAAGGACCCTCCAAAAGGATGCAAAGGTCCAGCTGTCTACAAGGAGTATAAATTCTTCCATTCCCCACCATCCAGTCAGAGCTGAAGAAGCTTCTTGGGCGAGAAGCGAAACGTCTTCAAAAGAAAGAATCAAGAAAGTCCAGTTGCCTCCTGAAAAAGCACCTTTGGGACAAGGCATCCAACCTGTTTGGATCTTCCCGGCACACTCAGTCTCTGCTAGTAGGAATCGCACATTCTGCCATCTTTATCTCACCAGATTTATTCAGTGCAGTCTCGAGGGTGGATATAAATAAGATATTGAATAAAAGACCCTTCTCTCTATACATATAGGTAGGTAAGAGGAAAAACAATAAGTACAATAGAGTCTAAAAATAATTAAGAGCACAGTTCCCAAAATAAACCCAAATAAGTCCTTGCTGGAGAGTAGTAAATTAAATAGAAATTGTGCTTCCCGAGTGGAAAAGTATTTATATTTTGGTGAGATATAAGGATCTATCCAGGGTCCTTACAAAGGGAACAGTATAATAGCAGATGGCCCCTACTGACCAATAAAAGCAAATATTTGTAGCACTGGATTGAACCTTGGTGCTGTTTGAGCTTGGTTGTTTTCTGGTAGATTCTGGTTTCATTACCAAACTAGGCAACGTCATCCATGCTAGAAAGGAGTGGGGTTTGTGAAGGAGGAGGAGGAGGAGGAGGAGGAGGAGGAGGAAGAAGAAGAAGAAGAAGCAGAAGAAGAAGAAGGAGGAGGAGGAGGAGGAGGAGGAGGAGGAGGAGGAGGAGGAGGAGGAGGAGGACAACAACAATAACAACAACTGTGGGGAACTTGGTGCTCTGCGAGCTTGCTTGCATTCCTGCAGACGTTTCATTACCAAACTAGGGAACATCATCAGTATTCAGTGAGAACACCAAGGACCCCACTGTTTCTACTGAACTGCCAACACACGGATACCATTGAAGATAACCTAGGAATACCCTTAAAAAGTCCAAGAAGGACTGCAGATGCATAGTATCCAACCTGGTTAAAGTGAAAACTTTCCAAAAGTTTAAAATCGGAACGGAGGGATCAACATGTGGCTGGGAGGGGGCCCTTTTGAGGTCTTCGTCTCATCAGATCCAGAAGGCCACCATCGCACAACACTTCGAGAGCAGACTTCCCGACAATGTCCCTGATTGAACTCTCTCCCAAGAAACAAATATGCGGCGCTACCGTAATGTCTAGTGCGAAACCACACACAAGTTGTTGTCGTCAACAAGCAAGCAGGACGCGAGCATCTCATTTCGAGCCCTGACTTGAGGGGGATTTTTTCGCCTTTAACCCAAACAAGAGCCTTGGATAGTACAGTGGTCTAAAGCCCTGTTATTAACATCAGCTGCCTGCAATTATTGCAGGTTCGAATCTCACCAAGGCTCAAGGTTGACTCAGCCTTCCATCCTTTCTAAGGTAGGTAAATTGAGGACCCAGTTTGTGGGGGCAATAAGCTGACTTTGTATAAAGATACAAAAGTATGAAGGCTATTGCTTAGCGCATTGTAAGCCGCCCTGAGTCTCCGGAGAAGGGCGGCATATAAATCAAATTAAGGGAAAAAAAAAAGTTGTTTCGAGAAGAAGCTTCACCCTACGAATTCCCAACCGAACTAAGCATATGGGGATCCCATCTGACCGAATCATTTGATTTTTTTTTTTTTTTTTTAAGCAGTCTCTTCCAAATGAACTGGAAACCATCCAGGAAAAGACGAGGAATCTTTCCAGCTGGAAGACGAAGATTAATTTAAGTCAAAAAATTCAGTAAACAGGGCCATGTCTGAGCTCCATCCCAGACTCTTAAGTGCAAGGCTACATTAGACATGCAATGAGGAGCTGCGGAGAAGTCCTGAGAGATCTGGCTTCATCTGTTTCCAACCGTTAAGTATCCTCACAGGTCTGGAGTTAGGAGTTATAAAGCAGCTGGCTAGTGGCTTTGTCTGAATTTCAGACAAGGGAAATGTTGACCCCTTCCGTACTGGGGGGGGAAAAAATGAAGTAGAAGCCTCAATCATTTAAGTATTTTGAGCGGCATATCTAATTTGAGTTTTCCGGGAGCAGCTTTGTCTAGCATCTCCCCAGCTTACAACACATTCATTTTTGCAGGGAACTATCTTCAGCTGAAAAACCTCTACTCCAAAATTCAGATTTCCTATTTCATCAGCTCTTTTTCAACCATGATCTGAATAACAGAGTTTTAGCACTTAGAGAGTCATCCTTCAGGATTAGTTTAAAAAGGCATACCAGCATAAAAGCCCCACTTTAGGTACCAGTATCAAACACACCAGTGGTGGGTTTCCAATTTTTTTTACTACCGGTTCTGTGGGCGTGGCTTGGTGGGCGTGGCAAGGGAAGGATACTGTAAAATTCTCCAACCCTTGGGTCAGAGCCCTTTCAGTTTCCTCCAAAACAAACCAGGATGTGGCCCTAAGATGGGACTGTTAATATTCCGACCAGAAGGACTTTGGAGGAAAACATGAAATGAACGTCACACGAGACAGGGGGGGAAAAAAAAGATAATTCCACCCGCCAAATTCTCATCGGGTGAGATAATCCATGCCAAGGAGGAGTACGAAGAAGAAAGCAATTCCGGAACTCGGTTAGTCACAGGAATGCTCCCAAAAAGCATCGCTTCTCTCCCATTGATTGTTGCATGCCGAGAAGATAGTCTGTCTAGCCAGCCATGTGTGAATTTATTGCTCCGAGATTGCAGGGGTTCTGTTTTGAGCTAGAATGTTTCAGTTGCCAGAACACTACTTGTTAACATTTTCATCAGCTATTAATATATCCCGTTGGGCCTAATATCAAAAGAACCAAGTTTCTTTCCTGGATATTTTTTAAGCAGCACCAAAAGTCTCACCCCACACCGCATGGATGTACACTTCTTTCCCATACAGGACTTTATAACTAGGGCTGGGATTCAGCCGGTTCGAAAGCCTCCGGAGCCCGGGGAGGGCAAAAATACACCACCACCCCACACCACCATTGTGCAGGAGGCCAAGTAGGCCATGCCCCCATGGCCACGCCCACCCAGCAAAGAGGCAGCGAAGCGGTTGCTGAAATTTTTCAATGCCACCCCTGTTTATAACCAAACATAATCTACTCTTGGAAGCAATCTTAGTTTAGTGTTACTTACAGCTTCAGCGATTGGCTGGATATTCTAGTGCCAAAGTTGTGTTCACAGATTCCTGAGTTCCTCTGATTCCAAAATAATTCATTCTGGATGCAGAATTGTTGCCTTTAATGACGGGGTGGGGGGGGGCACGATTCTGGCCACTGTTGTGGCCAAATGAACCGTTGCATCCTTAAGGGAATCGTGCAATGGCTAAGCAAAGCCAGCTTTGATTTAACTTGCAACATGACCCTTGGACACCACAACCACTGTAAATTCAGGCCGGTGGGGTGGCCAAGCCCCCTCAGTTTTGATCACGTGACTGTGAAGACGTGGCGAAGTTTGTAAGTGTGAGGACCCGTTGTCAGTCACTTTTGTTCAGTGCCATTGTAACTTGGAATAGTCACCAGATGGATGGTTGTAAGTCAAGGACTACTTGTATGCTATTTTGATGCTTCTAACCCCTCTGGCTTTTACATTACCGGTGGTCAAGGAAAGTGCTTTGATTTGACCAATCTTCCATCCTTTCGAGATGGGTAAAATGAGGGCCCAGATTGTTGGGGGCAATATGTTGACTTTGTAAACCAATTAGAGAGGGCTATAAAGCACTGTGAATTGGTAAATAAGTCTAGGGATTATTGCTATTGCTATTGCTCTTCCTTCCTTCCCTCCCTCTCTCCCTCCTTCCTTCCTTCCTTCCTTCCTCCCTCCCTCCCTCCCTCCTTCCCTTTTCTTCCTCCCTTCCTCTTCCCCCTTCCTTCCTTCCTTCCCTCCCTCCCTCCTTCCCTCTTCTTCCTCCCTTCCTCTTCCCCCTCCCTTCCTTCCTTCCCTCCCTCCCTCCTTCCCCCTTCTTCTTCCCTTCCTCTTCCCCCTTCCTTCCTCCCTTCCTCCCTCCCTCCCTCCCTCCCTCCCTTCCTTCCCTCTTATTCCCTTTCTCATTCTGTTTCCTGGTGGCGCCATGGTTAGAATGCAGTACTGCAGGTTAACTCTGCCCACTGCCAGCAGTTCGATCCTGACTGGCCCAAGGTTGACTCAGCCTTCCATCCTTCATCAGTAAAATGGGGACCCAGTAAAAGGCCGACCTATATATCACAGCTGAAAGGAACAAAAATACCAATCCATCTCACAAACGTAGGTAATCCCTCACCCTTGGTGGGTGTCTGCAGCCCGTGTAGGCATTTGTGTGTGTGTGTGTGTGTGTGTGTGTGTGTCTTTCTGCCTATCAAGATGGCAACAACAGGGAAAGTCTCTGTAGGTTTCCACTTATTCCTGGGAAATAGATAATGAGACATAAGTGGCTGTTTTACCGTCTGCTGATTCAATTATGAAGAAGCAAGGAAAACACAACACTGTACTTTTTTTTTCCCTGTGCTGGCATATTGTTTTTATTTATTTATTTTTTTAAAAAAAGAATACCCTTTTCGTGTTTTCATGGAATTCTGGGACAATGGAAAGACTGCACCGAACAATTCTTGTTAATGGCTCAGATCAGACGTCCCCAAGGTCCCTCCTTTTTCAGAAGGCAGCTGGACTTTCTGGTTTTCTTCTTTTGAAAATGTTTCGCTTCTCATCCAAGAAGCTTCTTCAGCTCTGACCGGATGGTGGGGAAGGGAAGGATTTATATTCCTTGCAGACAGCTGGTCATTTGCATCCTTTTGGAGACTCACTGAGGCCACTTGGAGGTTTATCTGTGTCCTCAGGGTCACTTGAGTAGCACTCCTGGTTCCTGTAGTCTGCAACGGACCCATTTCCAGCCTTCGCGAACTTCCAGTAGGCCTGTTTTTCATGCTCTCTGAGCCTCCTCGCGCGCCCTGCACTTACCTGCATCCAAAATGGGATGCGTCGGGACTCCTGGCAGCGGTGGGATGGGCGGGGCCAGTTCTCCACAGAATCTTAGCTAGAGGTTCTCCAGAACCCTCGCGAACCGCCAGTACTCCACCCCTGGTCGTGTTACTCATTGAACAACTGCAAGGATTAATTTAATGACTGTGGCCAGAAAGTTTGTGTTTGGGGCAAAAAACTCACTTCACGGTCATCTGCCTTAGCAACAGAAATTCAAGGCTCCCTTGTGGACGTAAGTCGAGGACAACCTGTATTTCGGATTGCCGAGCCCAGCCGTTTTCCATGCTTTTGCGTGGCATCAGCAAGGTCAGCGGAGTTCTTTGGAGAAACAAACCAAATAAGCTGAATTTTTCATTCCTTTTCTCGTGAAATCCCCGAGGACTTCTGTGGGGCCTGGGGAAATAAAACGACGTTTGGGGTAAGTCCATTTAGTGCCTGGAAACTGAGAAACCCACTGTGCTTTTCAAAAACCGCTCTTATTTCTTACATTATTTGAAACCACGGCCTCCTGCAATAGCAAAAGTACCGAAAAATCACAGGAACAAGACTCTGCATTGAAAAGTACCGATTCCAAGAGAAAATGGCTCTGTTTGTGTTGTGGTTTACCGGTACTAAAGGATTTCAGTTGTAAAATGCCCCACTGTGAAATGCTTTCTTTTTTTCTTGTTTTTAATTTCCTATAGACCTCGTAGCAAGAAGAGAAGCAAAGCGAGGGAATGCGACAACCGACAACCGAGAGATTTAAATCCCTGTTTTCTTTCATCGTTAGAGGAGGGAAGGGGAGGGAAGTCAAATATAGCCATATATTTTCTATTTACCATGAGAGAGAATAGAATAGAATAGAATAGAATAGAATAGAATAGAATAGAATAGAATAGAATAGAGTAGGGTAGGGTAGGGTAGGGTAGGGTAGGGTAGGGTAGGGTAGGGTAGGGTAGGGTAGGGTAGGGTAGGGTAGGGTAGGTTGGGTAGGGTAGGGTAGGGTAGGGTAGGGTAGGGTAGGGTAGGGTAGGTAGGGTAGGGTAGGGTAAAGGGGTCCTCAGTCAAGGAAGAAGTAAAAGTCTCGTAGCAATTCAAAGGACCATTCGTTGCACACGCAGAAAAGAATTGGTAGGAAACGGTGGACTCCTTAGTCATTGAATTTAACCGGCAAAGGCCATTTAGTACAGCAACAGAAGAGATCAGAATTGTTTCCGATCGGGGTGGCCTATAATCCTGCCAAATAATGGGATTAATTAATCAATTAGAGTGGATAAATCAAGGATAGAACAGAAGTCTAGCCTCTTCCATTCTAAATGATGTAAGGGCCAGGCCGAGCGATGTCAAAGACCAGGCATTAGCAATGCGAAGGCAAAGGTTGGGGATATGATAATGAATTTTCCTTTCGGCCCTGGCGAGGAGCTGTTCGTTTGCAACGAAACCCCAAAGCCCGAATTACCTGCCCCAATTTTTTTTTTTCCTTTTCCTGCAGCTTTCTGCTCAGTAGGGTAAGGATGACCTGGATTGATATGGTCTGGAAGCTCTGTGCAATTTGTTCTCGGATAATTTAATTTGCACACTGGTTAATATTCACAGGCTAGAAGAACCCAGGAAAATTAAATCACATTTCAAGATGCTGCAATTTGATTAGGCTCTGTTTATTAATAGAGGCGGTTATCCACAATGCCAGGCAGAGGTAGCTGGGTCTCCATCTCGCTGATGAACAAGAGAATGAATTCTTTTCATTTGGTTAAGATTCCACCCTCCCCTCCCCATGGCAAGGAGATTTATTTGAAGCATCCCATGTAGAACACAACAAACAAATTTGTTTGCCACCCTTTTCCTCCTATCCACCTACCCCTATTGGGTTGTTGCATTGAGTAATTGTTTTTCCATGCTTTTTATCCATCCGCCCCATGTGGTACATTTTCTGGCAGGTTTTTTTCCTCTTCTCCATCCCTTTCTCTCCTGTGCATATCTTACCTACCTCTACTCTACACGGCTTCTCCATTTTGTCTCTTCAGTTCAAACCCTCCTTTCCATTTTCCCCTTTTGTTTTCTCCCTGTCCTTCTAGGGAGGGAGGGAGGGAGGGAGGGAGGAAAAAATAAGGAAAGCAGGAAAGAAGGGAGAGAGGGTGGATGAAAGGGAGGAAGGGAGGAAGGAAGAAGGAGGGAGGGGAAAGGAGGAGAGGGGAGAGGAGGGAAGGAAGGAAGGAAAGAAGGAAGGAAAGAAGGAAGGAAGGAAGGAAGGAAGGAAGGAAGGAAGGAAGGAAGGAAGGAAGGAAGGAA
>WNWU01000055.1:3403336-3414966 GCA_012654045.1 Ptyas mucosa
ACAGACAGACAAATAGATAGAATAATAGATGATAGATGATAGATAGAGAGATGGAGAGAGAGAGATAAAGAGACAGAGATAGAGATAGAGATAGATATAAATATAAAAATAGATCAGATAGATAGATAGATAGAAATATAATACTGGGTAGCATTTGAAATTGAGATTTTGCACTTCTTGGTTACCAATACCCAATTCATACAATGAAGTGCAAATATATTTGGCCAAATGAGTTCTCTTTATTTGCCATTAGAATGACTTAGGAAAGAATTATAGCCTCGCTCTCTTCCTGCACCAACACCCGCATATGTGATCTTAGTATACAAGCCCTTAGATCATCAAAGGGACACTTAGAGGAGGGAAAGAGAAACTGTGACCCCCCCCCTTTATGCAAAATGTGACTGGCGTGGAAAACACAAGACTTCAGATTTCTGCGCCACGCTACTTTCTCCAGATGTCTTTCAATATGTATGGCACACGGGCCATGAATATGCATTCGGCGCTGCGATTTTTCAACGGGGGTGGTTCATGACCGAAGAGCTAAATGCGAATTTCGTTTCATCCCAGCAAGACGTCGGAGTGACTACTGGAGCAAAAGAAGAAGATTGAATCAGCAGCCGGGGCAAAATGTGAGCAAACTGTGAATCCTACGCGCCACATTGCCGAACCTCTGCGGAGAGTAATTGGGTAGTGGCAAATTAGATTTTAAATGCTAGGCTTCACATTATGAACTTGCTTTATGTTTCAGGCTGTCTTAAAGGGCGGCCGGAAAATGTCGGCGTGGGGTCGCCCGGTGACTCAAACACATTTTGTAGCATTGTGTGACTTGTCCTGCTTTGTCGGCAGTGTTTTTGCCCTTTGACGAGAAGAGGTTGTGTTGACATTATTCTTCTGCAAAGCAAAATTCAAGAGGTGCGCTCTTGATAGCTTCTCTTACTTGCGAAAGCTTTCTTTTCTTTTCTTTCTTTTTTTTTTATCCGTGTCAGAAGCATCACGATGAAAATAAAGGCTTACCAGACAGCCTAAAATATGAAATATAAAACACGACGTTAAATGAAGGTGTAATAAGCCGGAGAAGCTGCAGACTGTTGAAGAAAGGACGAAGAATGAAAAACAAGACATTTGGCCCCATTCAGTCTCATCTTGGCTTACCTAAGTGGACGAAACTCACATTCACCCACGAGAATTTCATTGTCATTCTGGTCTAATATGTGTCTGTTGTTATGTAGGCGTCTCTATGTCTACGTTCACATTAAGTAAATTATTTGTCCTCCAATAGAATGAGAACTGAAGGAAATTAAAATGCAAAAGATTATTTTTGCTTCACAATTGTAACCAATACAACCTCAACAGATTTTGATATATATATGTTTCCGGCTCTAGGGGACAGCGCTCACCTCCATTTCAAAGCTGAAGAGCCAGTGCTGTCCAAAGACGTCTCCATGGTCATGTGGCTGGCATGACTCAATGCCAAAGGCACACGGAATGCTCTTGCCTTCCCACCAAAGGTGGTCCCTATTTTTCTACTTGCATTTTTTACGTGCTTTCGAACTGCTAGGTTGGCAGAAGCTGGGACAAGTCACGGGAGCTCACCCCATTACGCGGCCCTAGGGATTCGAACCGCTGAACTGCCGACCTTTTGATCAACAAGCTCAGCATCTTAGCCACTGAGCCACCATGTATATATATCCCCTTCATGGATTACTGCCTTGTTGTGGCAATATGCAGATGATATGCAGATGATACCAGACTAATAGCAGAAAGCGAAGAAGAACTAAAGAGCTTCTTGATGCGGGTGAAGAAGGAGAGTGCAAAAGTTGGCTTGGAACTCAATTTTAAGAAAACTAAGATCATGGCATCCAGCCAGTGGTGGGACTCAAATAATTTAACAACCGGTTCTCTGCCCTAATGATTTCTTCCAACAACCAGTTCACCAAACTGCTCAGAAAGTTAACAACCGGTTCTCCCGAAGTGGTGCGAACTGGCTGAATCCCACCATTTCATCCGGCCCTCTCAATTACTGGCAAATAGATGGGGACAAAATGGAGGTAGTCACAGATTTTATTTTCCTGGGCTCCAAGATCACCACTGATGGGGACTGCAGACAAGAAATTAATAGATGCTTGCTCCTGGGGAGGAAAGCTATGGCAAATCTAGACAGCTTACTAAAAAGCAGAGACATCACCCTGCCAACAAAAGTGCGTATAGTCAAGGCGATGGTTTTCCCAGTTGCAACGGATGGCTGTGAAAGTTGGACCATAAGGAAGACTGAGCGCCAAAGAATTGAGGCCTTTGAACTCTGGTGCTGGAGAAGACTCCTGCGAGTCCCTTGGACTACAAGGCCATCAAACCGGTCAGTCCTAGAGGAGATCAACCCTGACTGCTCTTTAGAAGGCCAGATCCTGAAGAGGAAACTCAAGTACTTTGGCCATCTAATGAGAAGGAAGGACTCCCTGGAGAAGAGCCTAATGCTGGGAACGATTGAAGGCAAAATAAGAAGGGGATGGCAGAGAACGAGGTGGCTGGATGGAGTCACTGAAGCAGTCAGCGTGAGCTTAAATGGACTCCGGAGGATGATAGAGGACAGGAAGGCCTGGAGGAATGTTGTCCATGCAGTTGCAATGGGTCGGACACAACTTCGCAACTAACAAAAACAATAGACAGATAGATAGATAGAATATGCTTTAACATATGCTGTATGCTTAAAGTCTAAGTTACTTAATGTGGCCAGACTTCCACATAAAACCCAAATCTACTTAGCAAAATTACTCGCTTCTAATTGCTCTTACGAGGTGCGACAATGGCACCAGCTCTCCTATTAATTTTGACAAGTTATGCTTAATTGTTTTCGGTACTCCGTCACCGAGAGATTGTTCATGTCTCAAAGGCCCGTGCATTGAAAGTGGCATGAAGACATTAGCTAAAGGTTACACATTCCAATGGCCGTTTGTTCAAAAATCACATTGCATGCAGAAATCTCTTCCGGTCTTACGATCATAGCAGGTCATAAGGGTTAGTCCAGGGGTGAAATGCTACCAGTTCGGACCGGTTTTGCCAAACCGGTAGTGATGGCAGCTGGTGGTTCGGAGAACCGGTAGCGATGGTGGCGCGAGGCTCTATCCACCTGCCCGGTCATCATTACTTCCTGGTTTTAACCAGAAAGTCACCTATTTTTTACCCTCTGCACATGCGCAGAGGGTCCATGTGGCGTGTGCACTTCCGAATAGGTAGGGAAGGTAAGTAGATTTCACCCCTGAGTTAGTCAAATTAGAAAGAATGAAACGAATCTCCTAGATCAAAACAGCCGTAAAGTTTTGACTGATGGGGAATTGAAGGAGCCTGTGTGTTGGGGGGTGGGGGGGAGGGAAATCAATTGCAAATGGAGCACTTTTGCAGCTATCATTCACTTGCTGCTTTATTAGGGATCCATAAGAGGTAATATTTTGATGCCAGGAAAACAGAAATTGCTGAAGTCAAATGATATTACTCAAAGGAACTAATGAGACAAGCTTCTTCGATGTGCATTATGCCTTTGGGGATAAGACCAATGGCTAATTTCCCCCAACTATGCTCAGCATCCTTAACCTTGTGACTGAGTTAAACCCCGTCCTCCGTTCGCACAATTTACTCCACCACAAGCTGTGTCTGAGTATCTCCGAAGAGTGCAGGGAAGAGTAACAAAGATGATTAGAGGGCTGGTGGTGAAAACATACGAAGAACGGTTGCAGGGATTGGGTATGGCCAGCCTAGTGAAAAGAAGGACTAGGGAGAGACATGATAGCAGTCTTCCAGTATTTGAGGGGCTGCCACAAAGAAGAGGGGGGTCAACCTATTCTCCAAACACAACAGGACAAGAAGCAATGGATGGAAGCTACAGTAATCAAGGAGAGATCCAACCTAGAACTAAGGACAAATTTCCTCACAGTGAGAAGAAATAATTATTGCGAGGGGGCATTCTGCTTCCTTTCGCCTTTCAGCTCCAATCCAGGAGCCCTCAAGCAGTCGCATTCACGACAAACCATTTTATACCAAATTTATATTTTGCTGATAAAAAATAAAGGGAGACTAGTATAGATCTATTTCAAGCTTTTTAGCTTTCATCAGCTAGCCATACCCTTACTCGGATTCGAACTTGGACTTCCTGCATGTTAGGCAGATGAATTAATCTCTGAGCCACAAATTCTCCTCCTTTTGGGGTAGACCAGGTGTCTCGTCAGAAAAACACTTAATCTCTCCCCTGGCTCAAGCTGATGAAAGGAGGAGAACTTGTGGCTCAGAAGGTTAATTCAACTGCCTAACATGCAGGAAGCCCAAGTTCGAATCCAAGTAAGGGTATGGCTAGCTGATGAAAGCTAAAAAGCTTGAAATAGATCTATACTAGTCTCCCTTTATTTCTTTATCAGCAAAATATAAATTTTATATATACATATATAAAGAGATATATATAGAGAGAAGGTAGATAGATGATGGATGAATGGATAGATGAGAGAGAGGGGAGGAGAAAATTTATATTGTCTTTCTTGTTTGGGTTACCTCTTTTCTCAGGTTCTCTTTGGCTTCACTGGAAGAGTTCCTAGCATGCTTGAAGGAACTTTTGTGATGGATAACATTGTCACAAAAGTTCTGAGGGATTCCATTTTAAAAGACACAAAGGGAGGGAAGGTATTTCTTTTAGGCAGAGATAGACCTGTTCACTGAAATGTCCATTCAGCATTTTGGAATGGCCAAGGGTGAGCTTTGGATTTGAGGATTTGAGCAGCCATTGAAATAGAATTTAGGGTATTATGGCTCAGCCATCTTTGCTTGACAGGACAGTGAGTAGTCCATCCTTAGAAGCAGAAGATCTGTATCTATTTTCTGACACAGTCCTAGACACACGGCCATATCCGTCACTCTTCTGTATGCATTGCAGTGCAGCTTATCTCTTCAAATCTTGAGACCGAGGACACGAATAGGGGGAAAAGAAGGAGTTAGATTCACCTTTGGTGACAGAATCCAGATAAGCGTTCAAGTGAGTTTGATCTGCCAACCAGTTAAGCTCCAAGCCCATCACTTTATCCCTGCGATGATTTCAGGGATATGAACCTTCAAATAAATCTGTCCAACGTTTCCCTCCATCGTGTACAGCAAAAGCTCCGAGCAAAGCAACTGAACAAAGAAATTGGAAGGAAGGCTCTGAAAAAAAGAAGCAGGGAGAGTAAATAAAATTAGGGGAGGGAGGGAGGAAGGAAAGAAGGAAGTAGGGAGGGAGGGAGGATGAGTCTTGGTGGAGCAGCGGACTAAAGTGCTGTTAAGTAGCACTTAGCTGCCAGCTGCCTGCAATTACTGCAAGTTCAAATCTCACCAGGCTCAAGGTTGACTCAGCCTTCCATCCTTCCGAGGTGGGTAAAATGAGGACCCGGATTGTGGGGACCACAATCCTATCAATAAACTGTACGCTTCGGCCCTCGACAACTGTGATATCTGGCGTGTTGTGTTCCAAATGAAGATCCGTCTGTATTCGAAAGTCCCACAAGATCAACACTGTCTCATTTTCGGTAACTTTTTCCACTTTGTGCTCCCATGACTTTTCGGATACAGGTATGTCGTATTTTTTATATAGAGAAAGGGGCAACCTTCTTTGGGAAGCCTTGCAATTCAGAGAACATTAACATCAAGCTGCCTGCAATTACCGCAAATTCAAATCCCACCAGGCTCAAGGTTGACTCAGCCTTCCATCCTTTCTAAGGTAGGTAAAATGAGGACGCAGATTGTGGGGGCAATAAGATGACTTTGTATAAATATACAAAAGTATGAAGGCTATTGCTTAATGCATTGTAAGCTGCCCTGAGTCTCCGGAGAAGGGTGGCATATAAATCAAATCAAAATAAAATAAATAAAATAAAATAAAATAAAACATTACCAACATTGCCATGCTCAAGGTTTCCAACATCATCGCAGCTCCTCTAGAGAATCGATAATCTTCCCATTATAATTTGTTCCAATAGTCATCAAACCCCTCTGTATCCCTCTGAGGGGTATGACAGATGGTACGCTGAGAGTCAGCATGGATATTTGCTTGGTGGCCATTAAAAAAATAATGTCGCAGGAGCTGCTGATTGTAACAAAAATGCTAATAAGAGAAGGATTACTAATTGCTGCTATGGAGCCGGAGACCAGACGAGGGCATTCTTCTCTCTCTCCTCCCAACACCCATCTTATCTCTTACAACAGTGATCTGCTTAGATAATAAGTAAACCTTAAGTAAGTAATATTGGCACCTCCATCCATCACAGATGAAGCTCAACCATTAGTCAGAGGGGACCAATCAAGTACAGAAAAGACCCATCCATCATCTCTTTTCCAGTCAGGGAACATAGCCAAGATTCAAGAATTTAAAAGAAAAGAAAGAGAGATTTTCCTCTTTCTAAAAGCATATTCCTTTCTGATTCTTTGGACATGGTTGCCACCACATGGGAGACAGTCCCTTACGAAGGTCAAGATATGTCTCAGTTTTTGCTTTTCTGCAGTGACGTCTTGTAAATTATTTATTTATTCGATTTATATGTGAATGCTCCAACACTGGAAACAAGAATGAGATCAAATTTGGTGTGGATTCTGGGGAATATGGTTATGGTTTTCCCAGTTGCAATGTATGGCTGTGAAAGTTGGACCATAAGAAAGGCTAAGCGCCAAAGAATTGAGCCCTTTGAACTCTGGTGCTGGAGAAGACTCCTGCGAGTCCCTTGGACTGCAAGGCGATCCAACCGGTCAGTCCTAAAGGAGATCAACCCTGACTGCTCTTTAGAAGGCCAGATCCTGAAGGTGAAACTCAAATACTTTGGCCACCTAATGAGAAGGAAGGACTCACTGGAGAAGAGCCGAATGCTGGGAACGATGGAGGGCAAAAGAAGAAGGAGATGACAGAGAAGGAGGTGGCTGGATGGGGTCATTGAAGCAGTCGGCATGAGCTTAAATGGACTCCAGAGGATGGTAGAGGACAGGAAGGCCTGGAGGAACGTTGCCCATGGTGTCGCAATGGGTCGGACATGACTTCGCAACTAACAACAACAGGGGAATATATATGTATCTGTGGAACACCTAATTCCCACCGTCCAGTCTTATGTCTAAGTATATTTACCCATGTAGTAAGGCTGTAGTGCTTTTATCCTTCTGATCTGTTCCACTACCTTCTCTTCTTGATATCCTTACTATGATTATTATTTTGTTGTTATGATTGTTATTACTTGGTTGTTTGGCATGTATGCTGAGAACCTTTTGTTTTGGTCGCCACGATGTAAAAAAGATGTTGAGACTCTGGAAAGAGTGCAGAGAAGAGCAACAAAGAGGATTAGGGGACTGGAGGCTAAAACATATGAAGAACGGTTGCAGGAACTGGGTATGTCTAGTTTAATGAAAAGTAGGACTAGGGGAGACATGATAGCAGTGTTCCAATATCTCAGGGGCTGCCACAAAGAAGAGGGAGTCAAGCTATTCTCCAAAGCATCTGACGGTAGGACAAGAAGCAATGGATGGAAACTAATCAAGGAGAGATTCAACCTAGAACTAAGGAGAAATTTCCTGACAGTGAGAACAATTAAACAGAGGAACAACTTGCCTCCAGAAGTTGTGAATGCTCCAACACTGGAAGTTTGTAAGAAGATGTTGGATAACCATTTGTCTGAAGTGGTGTAGGGTTTCCTGCCTAAGCAGGGGGTTGGACTAGAAGACCTCCAAGGTCCCTTCCAACTCTGTTATTCTATTCTATTCTCTCTATATATGGCTGCCCATCTCAGCAAGTGGCTCTCTATTTCCCTATCCTATTCATATTTTGGATCGATATGCTCAAAATACGTAACCCAGTTAAAAATATATATAGGCAAGGCAGCAGTAAATTGAATTCGGGCCTTTGCTACATAATATTTTTACCCACCTCCCCAAAGAGATGGATGAGGAATTCATTCCTTCAGAATTTTGTATTTATAAACCAATTTTCAACGTCCCAAGAGGAATGCTTTCTCAAAATTTCGCGACGCAGCTGACAGCTCCCTCACCTTCCCTCCCAAAACTAAATTAGGAGAAACACAATTTATAATAGGGGGGTGGGGGGGAGAAGAGAAAATTAGTTGCAAAACACGTGCCCGATGAAAACTACGCTCATTAGGAAAATAATGCATGAGAAGGAGCATATTTTTTCCCCCCGCAGATATTTTTGGAAAGATATATGTGCTGAGGTAAAAGTAGGTCAAACAGAAATTGCAGTTCATAAAGTAAGAAATCCAATGAAAATAAAACATTTGTTTAGGTATTTATGGTTCTAGCCCAATAAAACAAACACACAATACTTACAAGGATAAAGAAAATCACAACTGAAACTATTCGTAATGAGAGGGAATCTGTTGGACATACCGACAGATTCCCACAATCCTAGCTATTGCTAAGAATAGGATGACATTTTAGTGGTTGCCCATGTGAAATTTTGAGGAAGGAACCAAGTCCTCTCTTGATCCAAGAGACAATGGGTGGTGAGCAGGGGTGAAATCCAGCAGGTTCTGACAGGTTCTGGAGAACCGGTAGCGGAACTTTTGAGCAGTTCGGAGAACCGGTAGCGGAAATTTTGAGTAATTTGGAGAACCGGCAAATACCACCTCTGGCTGGCCCTAGAGTGGGGAGGGAATGGGGATTTTGCAATATCCTTCCCCTGGAATTGGGTGGGAATGGAGATTTTGCAGTATCCTTCCCCTGCCAAGCCCACCAAGTCACACCCACCAAGCCACACTCACAGAACCGTGTAGTAAAAAAAAAAAAAATTGGATTTCACCACTGGTGGTGAGCCAGGGTCAAAAGCTTCCAATAAGGAGCACGAGCATGCAATTATATCATAGTGAGAATGAAAATGGTTGATTTTGTCATTTAGGAGATCTAAATCCCCAAATCTTCTGTTTAAGTGCAGCTACTACAAGGGGAGGAGTGGCAGAATCGGGAGGTGGAGGTAAAAGAGGGAATCAGCCTAGAATCCCCACGTAGCCACAAAAGTCTAACTTCCCTTCTGTGGACCCTTATCTAACTCTTAGTGGGCACTAACCTTTAGCTGAGAACATTCCCGTGGTTAGGCATGAGTAGCAACAAATCAGTTTAATTGCAGCTGACAGCCACGGCTATATCTAGGCAGAGTATAGTAATGACCTAGCCAGGAGTGAGAAGTCACAATATGTCAAATTAGAATCAATTTTCCTCCTTCGGGTTGAGGTACACCTATCTAATAGAGTAAGATGAAGTGAGAATTTATTTCCACGAAACCTTGAGATGACAAAGAGATTTCAGGTAGACCCCTACAATAAAGATCAGCCAAGTTCTAAATAAGTGGACAACCCTTTAGATAGGAGCCAGCTGTGTGCAGCAGCTGCCAAAAAAGCCAACACAGTTCTGGGCTGCATAAACAGAGGGATAGAATCAAGCTCACGTGAAGTGTTGATACCGCTTTATAAGGCCTTGGTAAGGCCACCCTTGGAATATTGCATTCAGTTTTGGTCGCCACGATGTAAAAAAAGATGTGGAGACTCTAGAAAGAGTGCAGAGAAGAGCAACAAAGAGGATTAGGGGACTGGAGGCTAAAACCTATGAAGAACGGTTGCAGGAACTGGGTATGTCTACTTGAATGAAAAGAAGGACCAGGGGAAGACATGATAGCAGTCTTCCAGTATTTGAGGGATTGCCACAAAGAAGAGGGAGTCAAACTATTCTTCAAAGCACCTGAGGGTAGAACAAGAAGCAACGGGTGGAAACTAATCAAGGAGAGAAGCAATTTAGGACTAAGGAGAAATTGCCTGACAGTTAGAACAATTAATAAGTGGAAAAACTTGCCTGCAGAAGTGAATGCCCCAACACTGGAAGTTCTTAAGAAGATGTTGGATACCCATTTGTCTGAAGTGGTGTAGGGTTTCCTGCCTGGGCAGGGGGTTGGACTAGAAGACCTCCAAGGTCCCTTCCAACTCTGTTATTCTATTCTATTCTAAGTCAGGGCATCTGATGCTTTGCAAGGAACATGGAGTAATTGGATATCTGGATGGGATATATCTCCAAACAGAAGTCTCCTTGTATAACAAAATGTACCTGAGAAGAAAATGATCAAATGTCTCGGCAGAAACATGAGGATGAGTTCCCTTCCTAAGGCAGTCAAGCAGGTATCAGTCCAGAATAACTCATGAACAGCAGTGGGTTTCACATTTTGTTACCACCTACTTCCTGTAGTTTCAAATGTTAACATTTGATGGACCGTCTTTAACCAAAAAATGACTTGGGGACGTGAGCTAGACTTGATCTAGAACAGCGATGGCTAACCTTTTTGCCGTTGCGTGCCAAAAGCAGGGGGAGAACGGGGGGGGGGGGTTCGCGCGCATGTGTGCCCACACCCATAATTCAATGCACCCCACCCCCCACGCATGGACACATGACCCCCCCTGCGCTCCCCCCACTTTTGGCACGGTGGCCCCAGTAGGCCCGTTTTTCGCCCTCCCCAGGCTCCAGATGCTTTCTTGGAGCCTGGGGAGGATGAAAACGACCTTCTCCCCTTCCTCCTGGAGGTCCTCTGAAGGCCGGAAATTGCATGTTTCCCGACTTCCGGTGGGACCGGAAGGCCCGAAAATCAGGTGGCTGGTGTGCTCTTGTGCGCTGGAGCTAAGATAGGGCAATGCTCGCATGCCCACAGATATGGCTCTGCGTGCCATAGGTTTGCCACCACGGATCTAGAAGATCTAATCTAGTTATTTCAGGAGAATTTGCACTATAGAACAAAATCACTGTCATCTTTAACAGTCTAGCAAAGAAAGAAGCTATTTAACTACACTATATTCATTCCCCCCCCCCCTCTATTTATGAAGAACTGCCCATATATCCATTGCATGCAGTCATCTCTGGACTCCAGAGAGTTAGAGAACTGCCACCATGCAGGGTTTTTTAAGATGGATTGGAGACAGAGAAATGCAATGGTAGAAGTAAAGTAGATTTCATTTTAATCATATAAACATTACGGGAAATGCACAGTATGTCCCTTTCGAATATCAAGCAAACAGCTCATTAGAGTAACAGAGCGAATTCTGGGACGTATATCATATCCCAGCACAGAAATCTTATCAACAGGAGGGGTTCAAAATAGCACAGGGAGAGCGCAATTTTTTTTTAATTTTTTTTTACTAAGTATATGTATATAAAAATCTTGCTAAAAATGTAGGGAAAAAAAGTTCATAGCTTTTAACTGCAATGCATCCTAAGGAAGAAATTAGTTAGCTAAGCAAGTGCATTATCTCAAGTTCAGCGTTGCCAGGACGATAACATCAGAGACCCTGAATTAGTAGAGAAGGAACATATTCTCCACCGGCAGTTTCAGAGAATTCCCAGTGCAACTACTCAGGGCTAACCCTTGGGGATCTGAAATGTTTGACTTAGAGACATATCTTCTTTAAGATACAGAGATTTTGCACGAAGATAGCCCTGCAATTAGAACTTGTGGATCTTACTTAGATAGGCTGCTTTTCCTTCTCAGCGAGGGATTCATCGATTAGAATGCCACTCCATGTAGAGAGAAAGATAGAGAGGGAGATGGAAAGATGGAGATGGAGAAGGAAATGGAAAGATGGAGATGAGATGGAGAT
>WNWU01000055.1:3467210-3479564 GCA_012654045.1 Ptyas mucosa
ATCTATCATCTCTTGCTTGCTTTCTATCTTTTATCTATCTATCTATCCGTCTTCCTGTCTGTCTGTCTGTATGTCTCTATATCTATCATCCATCTATCTATCTATCATCTATCTATCTATCTATCTATCTATCTATCTATCTATCTATCTGTCTTCCTGTCTGTCTGTATGTCTCTATATCTATCATCCATCTATCCATCTATCTATCTATCTATCTATCTATCTATCTATCTATCTATCTATCATCTCTTGCTTGCTTTCTATCTTTTATCTATCTATCTATCTGTCTTCCTGTCTGTCTGTCTGTCTGTCTGTCTCTATATCTATCATCCATCTATCTATCATCTATCTGTCTCTATATCTATCTATCTCCCTCCCTCCCTCCCTCCCTACCTACCTACCTACCTACCTACCTATCACTACTTACCAGGGCTGCCTTACAAGGTAAGCAGTTAAGCTTCAAATTGCTGTATTTTGAACGCGCGAAGGCGGCGTGCGTGTGCTTTGCATGCACCCACTGAACTGGTTGTTAAACCAGTTGCAGCCCACTACTGAACACAATCATATTTGGCTGCACATCAGGGACTGCCCTCCCAAACCCCAATGGATGGGAACAGGAAAAGAAAAGAACGTTCTGATAAAAATAAAAATCTGATCTGAGATTTTGATTTCCTCTTGCAATGATTAACCGGAACATCTTTTCCTTGGGAGAACAGTTTCTAGTTCTATTTCCTGCACTGTTTTCTATCCGAGAGGAACAGATGCTCAACGCAGATGACTCTGGCAAATTAGTCATCAATGACACTTGTGGAAGGCAACGTATGAAATGGGAAGGGCCTCCTCTCCTCTGCTTCGCTCTTTGGGGGAAGTGAGCGAGAACCACAGTGTAAATCGCTTGCAACCTTGGCGTTCACTCTGGGCCAACAGAATCATTCAGAGCAGAATTAAAAGGTGGAAGGGGGAGGGATGATTGTTGAAACAAGAATGAGATCAAATTTGGTGTGGGTTCTGGCAGGGGTGGGATTCAAATAATTTAATAACAGGTTCTCTGCCCTAATGACTGGTTGGGGGTGTGGCCAGGGGTGTGTGACAGGTAGCACTCAGTCTCCTGCACCCCCCCTGGGAGCAAAAACGGGCCATGGGGGGAGGAATGCACCCCCCACGTGCCCTGTTTTGGGCATGGTAGGCTCCCTGCATCCTCCTGGGAGCGAAAATGGGCCACAGGGGGGCTGCACTGCACCTCCGTGCCCTGTTTTGGGCCTAGTAGGCCATCCTGCAGCCTCCTGGGAGACAAAATGGGGCACGGAGGGACTCCTGGAAGGGATGGGGTTGGGAGGGGCGGGGCCTAGCAGCAATTTAACTATGGGTTTGCCCGAACCGGTCGAAACCAGCTGAATCCGACCACTGGATTCTGGGGAATAGATATTTATCCGTGAAACACCTACCGTATTTTTCAGAATATAAAATGTACCGGAGTATAAGACACACCTTAATTTTGGGGGAGGAAAATAAGAAAAAAAGCTGATTGGTGGGTGGATCAGCCTCCCGGAATACCCCCAATCAGCTGTTTCCAGAGGTGAATTTTAGCAACAGGTTCCTTGGTTGTGAGCTCTGTGCCTTGCTTTTCTTTTTGCTTTTTTTTCCGCCTCTGAAACTTCTGAAACTCCGTTTCAGAAAAAAACTTTTTTTCCTGCCTCTGAAAGCCTCCGAAACAGAGCTTCAGAAAAAAAGCCTCTGAAGCTCTGTTTGGGGGCTTTTTTTTCTGAAACTTTTTTTCTGATGCTTTTTTCAGCCTCTGAAACCTCAGTTTGAGAAGCTGGGTGAGGCTACATTCGGTGTATAAGACGCACCCAGATTTTCACCCTCTTTTTTTGGGGAAAAAGGTGCGTCTTATACTCTGAAAAATACGGTAATTCCCACCATCCTGTCTTATGTCTAAGTATACTTACTCATATAGTAAGGCTGTAGTGCTTTTATCCTTCTCATCTGTTCCACTACCTTCTCTTCTTGGTATCCTTACTAGGATGATTATTATTTTGTTGTTATGATCGTTATTACTTTGTTGTTTGGCCTGTACACTGAGAGCTTAGGCACCAGAGACAAATTCCTTGTGTGTCCAATCACACTTGGCCAAAGAAGTATTTTATATTTGACTGCTTTGCAAGAAAGGTGGTAAAATAGAAAGATGAGTTCAAAAGATCTGAATTTTACCAATTTTACCTCTTTCGTAGCTTCCCAAGTAATGTTTTGGCTGACAATAGTGGCAATATGTTAATGAACACTCCAGAGCACCAACTGGAAAATTGGTCATTTCTACATTCCAATTTTTCTTGTTATTAGACTTAGTGGAATTAGAAGCTATTTCAAACCATAGAAGGAGAAATCCCATTCTTTTTTGGCACTTCATTTTTTTTTTGTTTTGAGTCTCAAATACAATTTCTCCATTTCTGCACCTGTCTGATTTTCTTTTTTCCAAATGCACAACGGATAGACTTCAACTTTTCCAAATCTAAAACTTTTCAGCGATACATTTTCACAGGCAGCGCTGCCTACGCAAGAGGCGTGTTTGGTAAGCAGTATTCCCTAACGCAAACATCTTCTCCCCAAGGCATTGTGTAGTTGTGTGCATTTTCTTCTGTTGTTCTCGTGCCTTATCCGAAAAAGTTGGGATGAGTGCGCTTCACCAGTGAGAAATGTGGATTCGAAAGGATCACCAAATTTGCACTGGCTTATCTGAACTTGAGAAATTCGATGTGCTTCCAGTACAATACGCCTCTCATACAGTAGTGGCCAAAATTGTGGAAACCTTTTGGGGAAAGTGTATTTTTGAGGTTTGATGGCTAATAACACCACTTTTTTTGTGGGGAGTTTCAAGATAATCCTATTCCACTGCTGGAATGGCCTGGGAATAGCCCAGACCTTCACCCAGTTTTAAAATCTATGGAGCCGACTAAAGAAACTTGTTAGTCAGAAGCGACCCAGCAATAAAACCCAGTTAATAGAAGCAATTCTTCAATCTTGGTTTCACATTGTAACAGCTGCAGAACTAAAAGACTTGGTTCACTCCATGGAAAGACATTGTAAGACCGTCATTCATGCTAAAGGTTACCCAACTATTAACTGATATTGCAAAATCTTCATTCCCACCCCACTCTGGGGCCAGTCAGAGGTGGTATTTGACAGTTCTCCAAACTACTTAAAATTTCCGCTACCGGTTCTCCAGAACCTGTCAGAACCTGCTGGATCTTACCCCCGGGCTGGGTGTAGATATGTATCCAGCACTACTTTAAGGTAGTCCTTCTGTGTATTGCATTTTGGAAATGTTAGCTTATTTTTTCACTTGTTTTCTTTCTTTTTCTTTTTTTTTTTACTTATGCAGCTCAAGAAAGATGCTGAATGAGCTAAATGAAAGCTATTCCTAGCTGTTGCTTAATATGCAAAATAAAGTTGAGCAGCTGGGCAGAAGAGCCTAATGTATGGAATCCGAGAAGAGAAACAAAAATTATACAGATGGCGTCATCGCCAACTGTAGCTAAGAAATGAGAGGCACCAAATCATCCTCAACCTTCTCTCAAAAAGAAGGGAAGAAGTTGGGGGCGGGGGAGAGAGAAAGAGAATGAGAGAAAGAAAAAGAAAGAGAAGAAGAAAGAAAGAGAAAGAAAGAGAGTAGAAAGAGAAAAAGAATGAATGAATGAAAGAAAGAATGAATGAAAGAAAGAAAAAGAAAGAAAGAAAGAAAGAAAGAAAGAAAGAAAGAAAGAAAGAAAGAAAGAAAGAAAGAAAATAGAATGGGAAAGAGAAAGAGAGAGAGAGAGGGAAAGGGAAAGGGAACAAAAGAAAGAAAGAAAGAAAGAAAGAAAGAAAGAAAGAAAGAAAGAAAGAAAGAAAGAAAGAGGGAAAGGGAGGAAGGAAGGAAGGAAGGAAGGAAGGAAGGAAGGAAGGAAGAGAGAGGGAAAGGGAAGAGAGAGAAAGAAAGAGAAGTGGAAGTGGAAAGAGAAATGGAAAGAGAGAGAAAAAAAGAGAAAGGAAAAAGAGAGGTTCAATAAATTGAGTTGTCTTCAGATTAAAGGCACTGCCAGGACTTCACCATATCACGATTTCATTCCTTCCAAGAAATAAGAAGTACAGATTCCTCCTTTTTCCCATCTTCTTTTCTTTTCACCTTCAAAAAATAGTACCCATACCTTTTAAATTCTCTTTGAGTCACAAAAGTTGGTAAAGCAAGAAGATGGAAGGTCTCTCAAGGTGACAGGTCCTTCAAGGTGAGGCCTGATTATTTTGAACGTGCCCTATCCAAACTGAGCTTCACTCATGAGTAGGGTAGATGAATAGTTTCCTAATCAAATGCTAAAATTTGAAATATTGGTCTTTTAGCTTGGAGTCTTCAGCTCGTAGAAGGCTGAGTTTGAGTCCCTGTTAGCATGTTTCCCCAAAAATAAGTCCCTGTCTTATATTTTTTTGAACCCTGAAATAAGCACTTGGCCTTATTGTCATGCGCTCAAAAGCCCGTTTGGGCTTATTATCAGGGGATGTCTTATTTTGGGGAAAACGGGGTATATGGAGGAAGAGGGCGGTGCTGTGGTTGTGATAATTTCCTCTCTCCTTTTATCGAATTTATTCAGTGAGAATTTATGAACCTATCCATCGGAAATAGGTGTGGGGAAACTACACCTATTCTCTTCCTCAACTGCCTGCATTCCTTACCTATTTCTCCGAGTGTCAGTTAGCATGAAATATTGGAACCATCCCGATAAAGTTAAGCACTTTAAGTCTTTACGGATTTCACTGGAAGAGCAAAAATGCAAGCTTGGCATAATTTGTCATTGGCTGGAAGTCAAATATATTTATCCTTTCACAGCCTCCGCTAGCAGAAGCAGGAAAAACTTCTGGAGAGTCGTCAACTCTCCGTGCCGTTTAGTTCTTTCCTCTCATTGGTCAAAGTCGAAATGCTTCATCTTCGCCTATTTTTTTTTTAAATCCATCGGGATAAGTAATGGGGAAATGAGGTTCTTTATTTCCGTGCAGCATTTTAAGGTGCTAATTGCGAGGGATGGTGCCTGCAGAGGAGGAGGTGGCATGAAACTCCAGGTTTTCAGGAAGGAAGGAAGGAGCATATTTCAAGAAAAGAGGGCAAGACAAGAGGCAGCAGAGTCCAGAACTAAGAGGAGATAGAGAAAGAGAGTTAGGCAGGGGTGGGATCCTGGGGGTTCGGCAGGGTTCAGGCGATCCTCTAGCCAAGGATCGCCAGGGTTCAGCAAACCCCCAAATGCCAACCCTGGTTGGCCACGCCCACCCTGCCCCACCCCTCCCAGGAGTCTCCACGTGGCCCGTTCATCATTCTAGGTAACTGCAGGGGCCACACAGAGGAACTGGGAGGGCAAAAAACGGGCCTACCGGAAGTTCTAGAAGTCCAGAAACAGACCTGTTTCCGGCCTCCAGAGGGCCTCCGGACCCTGGGGGAAGCAGTTTTCACCCTCCTGGAGGCTCAAGGAAAGCCTCTGTAGCCTGGGGAGGGTAAAAAATGCCTCCCGGCCCCCACCGTGGTGCAGGCAGCTGACCACGCCCATCATGGCCACGCCTACCCAGCAACGGGTTGCTAAAGGATCTGAAGCCCACCCCTGGAGTTCGGATAGCTGCTCCCTAAAATCTCTCAGGGTATTTTCAGGCATGAAAGACCAGGTCCACCCCTGAAAGTTAAATTAAATTGATTTATTTCTAAAAAGCTATGTTTAAGAATCTTCTCAACTAAGGACGGTACCTCCATGGAGTTAGATAAGAGTCAACAGATAAGAGTCAAAGAAAGTTGGACTTAGTTCACTTGTGGCTATGTAGAGATTCTAGGCTGCTTCCTCTTTTAACTCCACCCCCAGGTTTTTTCCACTCCTTCTCCCACCATTCTATCCATTGGCATGAGAATAATAAAGGTTTAGTCCGGCAAGATTTTGTCTATAGGTTGTAAGCAAATAAAGAACTGGACTTTTTGGATTGTTCTATGTCATTCTTGGGTTGGGCTTGACAGTAATTTAACTGGATGATATTTTATAGAGAGAGGCAGGTGTCCTATTTTAGAGATGTAAGTTGTGAAACAGTTACCTGAAAAGATGGTATCCTTTCTAATATATTTCTTTGACATAATGGGAATGAAAAGGGCATGGTTATGTCCAATAAAAGTTACTATTATCTTTTCTTTCTCCGTGTATTAATGGAGACCATTATGGGTTATCATTAAAACATGCTAACAAAACATTTCCACTAGCATTGATCATAACATCAAATCACTACATATAATAGTTAACCGTTGTTCATAATTTTTTTATTATTATTTTGTCGCAGTGGGAGAGGGGAAAAGATCCAATTAATTAATGCATTCGATGATTGCTTGTGTAGCACTCAACCAACGATGAATTTTTTTTTAAAAAAAAAAGAAAATAGTTGCATGAACACCAATCTGCTTTTGGAAAGCTGGCTAGACTTAATATAAGCCGTTGGAGAAGTCCATATTCAAATTCATCCTTTCAAAGAACCATCCACCAAAACAAAACCGAGAAAAGTGAATTAAGTGCAAAAGTTTAAGAAGCCATGAAGCTTGGGGGAGATAACGAGTCCCCATCTAGACTTAGCTGAAGATTCTAATTAGAAATTAAATTATCTTCCTTCCCCCCCCCAATGAATAATTTAGAAAATCATGGTCAATGGAGTTAGCAATAGACAGTTCTGGAGGTTTTAGACCTTGGTTCTTGAGATTTAATAGCTTCAGCGGATGCCAGATAATAAATGGTGAAAGAAAGGCAGCTGGGGAACAGTCAAGCTTGAGCCAACGACTTTCACATCAGAATGGATTAGAATTGCCATTTGGGCTAATTCCAGCTCAGTGCATCACACAGCGAGCTGGGAGGCTGTTCCCGCGATCAATATATAGTGACAAGGAAGGGAAAGATGGTTTAACATTTCAGCCATCTTAGCCAAACCAGAAGATCTGTCTTCTTGTTAATTCCCCTGAAACAAGTCATTACGAGAAGCAAAGCAATTGGCCCGAAGTTACTTTCCGAGTGTGAAAACGAAGTAAGAATTGTTGTTGTTGTTAGTTGTGAAGTTGTGTCCGACCCATCGTGACCCCATGGACTATGTTCCTCCAGGCCTTCCTGTCCTCTACCATCCTTTGGAGTCCATTTAAGCTCACACTGACTGCTTCAGTGACTCCATCCAGCCATCTCATTCTCTGACGTCCCCTTTTCTTTTGCCCTCAATCATTCCCAGCATTAGGCTCTTCTCCAGGGAGTCCTTCCTTCTCATTAGGTGGCCAAAGTATTTGAGTTTCCTCTTCAGGATCTGGCCTTCTAAAGAGCAGTCAGGGTTGATGCCCTCTAGGACTGACCGGTTGGATCACCTTGCAGTCCAAGAGACTCGCAAGAGTCTTCTACAGCACCATCGTTCAAAGGCCTCTCAATTCTTTGGTGCTCAGCCTTTTTTATGGTCCAACTTTCACAGCCCTACATTGCAACCGGGAAAACCATTGCCTTGATTATACACACTTTTGTTGGCAAGGTGATGTCTCTGCTTTTTAGTATGCTGTCTAGATTTGCCATAGCTTTCCTCCCCAGGAGCAAGCGTCTTTTAGACGCTTAATTTTAGATGCTTTAGATGCTTAGTTAGAATTAGGACTGGGTCAAATAACTTCAAGATGAACAGAGTAGGTCAGGACAAGTTTCCATCAAACATACCAGTTGGTTGGTTAATTGCCTTTTTCTGATCTTCCTCTACTATGATGTCTTCCAGTAGCTGTTGGTCTTAAGAATTGATATCAAGCAGCTGATATCGCAAATGTCTGTGAAGACTCACAGTCATCCAGAACATGGTTGTCCCAAAGGAGCTTTCTCAAAAGGCAACTGGAGTTTCTTTGTTTTTCCTTGAAGATGTTTCACTTGTCATCCAAGAAGCTTCTGGAATGAGAAGAGAAATGTCTTCAAGCAAAAAACAAAGGAAGTCCAGTTGCCTTTTGAGAAAGCACCTTGGGGACATCTGATATCTCAGTTCAATATCTTTCGTACAGCTAGATGAATGCATGTCTGATCTTGGCCAATCGCGGATCATATTCAGCAACGATAGCTTGGAAACACAGAGCAAATAACATTTGGCTAACTGATTATATTGAATAAAAAAACCAGCTGATAATGAGAATAATAAAAACCCCTGATATGAATAGACAGTATTCTGATGCCAGCTGCTCATTGGTGAGTTTATTAGATTTTATCCCCACCTTCATTGCTTTATAAGTATCTCAATGTGATGGACATACCTAATACTCCTTCCTCCTCCTAATACCCCTTCCTCCTAATACTCCTTCCTCCTCCTATGAACCAGAGGCTCCAACTGGTTCAGAATGCGGCCGCGTGGGTGATTATGGGAGCGACGGGGCGCTCCCATGTAACGCCTCTCCTGCGCGAGCTGCATTGGCTCCCGTTGGTCTTCCGGGTGCGCTTTAAGGTATTGGTCCTCACCTTTAAAGCGCTCCATGGCTTAGGGCCAGGGTACTTACGAGACCGCCTGCTGCTACCGATAACCTCCCACCGGCCATTACGCTCTCACAGAGAGGGCCTCCTCAGGGTGCCGTCAGTAAAGCAATGTCAGCTGGCGGCCCCCAGGGGGAGAGCCTTCTCTGTGGGGGCACCCGCCCTGTGGAATGAGCTACCTCCTGGAATAAGACGGATCCCGGACCTTCGTACCTTCCGCAAAGCCTTGAAGACTTACTTATTCCAGCAAGCCGGCCTAGCTTAAATGGTTTTAAATCGGGATTTTGAATTTTATAGACTTGGGGTTTTAAATTGGGAGGCCGATCGATTTAATATCTTTTAATTTATCTTCATTTTTGTATTGTATGTATTTTAATTCTGGCCGTCCACCGCCCTGAGTCCCTTCTGGGAGAAGGGCGGGATACAAATTAAATTATTATTATTATTATTATTATTATTATTATTATTATTATTATTATTTTCCCCACAACAACAACCCTGTGAGGTGGGTTGGACTGAGGGAGAGGGACTGGTCTAATGCCACCCAGCTGGCTTTCATAGCTAAGGCGGGACTAGAACTCACCATCTCCCTGTGATTGGCCCAAAGTCACCCAGTCAGCTTTCATGCCTAAAATGGGACTAGAACTCTCAGTCTGTTGGTGATTGGCCCAAAGTCACCCAGTCGGCTTTCATTCCTAAAATGAAACCAGAACTCACCATCTCCTGGTTGTTGGCCCAAAATCACCCGGTCGGCTTTTATACCTAAAATGAAACTAGAACTCACTGTCTCCTGGTGATTGGTCCAAAATCACCCAGTCAGTTTTTGTGCCTAAAATGGGACTAGAACTCCCAATCTCCTGGTTTCTATCCTGGTGCCTTAACCCCTTTATCTTCTTTTGATTAACCTCCTGGAAACATGAACTTGGTTCCTGGTGAAAGTGTCAAGCCAATAAAACTTTCATGCGGTCCTTGTTCGGATAATGACTGTAAGAAGCTACAGCCAACGCCTGCCATTATAGCGCCTCGACTTCTTATTGACAACCGCAATCAAGATAACTCTACACTCCTCTGACAAGCGACAGGCTAAACAAATTAGACCGCAGAAGGTCTTTATCTGGTATCAGACTACGGAAGGCTTGTTCTTAGCGCGAAGGCGTGTTAAGAGCTGTCTCCAAGACAGAAACTTAATTAGTTCTGCCTTAGAAGATGTCACTTAACAGATCTGGTGGTTTGCGGGCTGAGACTCAGCAGGATGAAGAAGTGAAGCAGAGTATTCGGTCTACAGGCACTCCGATAAAATGAAGCCGATGGTTTTCCGGTTGTTCTCCGGGTGAGTCCTTGACTTATATCCATTTGCTTAGCATCTCCAAGAGAGAAGGACAGTTAGGAAATCGGAAAGGTACGCAAATAAAACGGAGGGGATCCTTGTTGTCCTCTGAGCGGGCTTGTTTTCTTGCAGATGTTTCATTACCCTAACTAGGTAACATCGTTTATTTATTTATTTATTGGTTCGATTTACATGCCGCCCTTCTCCGGAGACTCAGGGCGGCTTACAATAGGTTAAGCAATAGCCTTCCTACTTTTTGTATATACCTGCTTAGTAGGGCTTTCGGGAGCCCCCAAAGCGGTGTTCTTTTTTTTTTATACAAAGTCAGCTTATTGCCCCCACAATCCGGGTCCTCATTTTACCTACCTCGGAAGGATGGAAGGCTGAGTCAACCTTGAGCCTGGTGAGATTCGAACTTGCAGTAATTACAGGAAGCTGGTGTCACTTAACAGCACCTAGTCTGCTGCGCCACCAAGACGGAGGAGGAGGAGGAGGAGGAGGAGGAGGGAGGAGGAGGAGGAGGAGGACTGTGAGTTCCTTAGTGCTCTCTGAGCCTGGTTGTTTTCTTGCAGACATTTCACTACCAAACTAGGCAACACCATCCATGCTAGAAAGGAGGGGGGTTTGTGAAGGAGGAGGGGAAGTAGAGGAGGGGGAAGGGAAAGGGGAAGAGGAGGAAAAGGAGGAGAAGGACTGTGGGGACCTTGGTGCTTTCTGAGCTTGCTTCTTTTCTTGCAGACGTTTCATTACCCAAACGAGGTAACATCATCAGTGGTAGAAGGGAGGAGGAGGAGGGGAGGAGGAGGGGAAGGAGGAGGAGGTGGGGAGAGGGCTGTGAGGTCCTTAGCGCTTAGTCCTTAGTGCTCTCTGAGCTTGCTTCCTTTCCTGCAGATGTTTCATTGCCCAGTGCTAGAAGGGAGTGAAAAAAAGGGACCTGCAACTCATCCTCGCGCTTACAACTGTTGTCACAAGATCCTCACAGTCAAAATTTGGGTGAAACTAAGAACTAAGGAGACATTTCCTGACAGTGAGAAGAATTCACCAGTGGAACAACTTGCCTCCAGACGTTGTGGGTGATCCATCACTGGAGGTTTTCAAGAAGCGTCTGGGCAAGCCATTCGTCTGAAATGGTATAGAGTTTCTTGCTTGGACTAGAAGACCTCCAAGGTCCCTTCCAACTCTGTTATTCTACTCTTTGTCATGTTATCATAAGTCGCTAGAAAAAGGCAGTCTTACTATAACCTGAAAAATGAAGCATTAATCTTCAGGGGAACAGTTTGCTTTGCCTTTTCAGGGCATTGAACTGGTTACACATTGCAAGGGCTGTTTCTAAATAGATCCTAACCCTCTTTAAGAGTTCACGCCGGAGTAAAAATAAATATAATAACCTAAGGCTTTTGTAGAGCTGTATCTTTCTACCTTGACTTTATATTAATAGATTTCAAGGCAAGATGCAATCAATAAAACCGCTTGCATCTGGTTAGCTCTCTGGGATTCTTGCACAACAGAAGCAGGAGGAAGCCCAGTTTAAAATATAAAGACATAAATTTCATTTTTTTGTGTGTGTTTTGGAAGTGAGGATGGGAACTTCCACCAAGAGGGAGGTGCTGCATCTAAATGGCGCCGAAATTCAAAAGTTCTTAAAAGTTTCTTTTTTTTTTCTTTTTTAAAAAACTTTTGTGGTGAGAAGTTTATGAATAGGATTAAGACAATATATTCTAAACAAATGGCAAAAGTAATAGTGAATGGGGATTTTGAATGCAAATTTTAACATACAATAAGGCACAAGACAAGGATGTCCACTGGTCCCCATTACTATTTATATAAACACTGGAAGTACTAAATAGGAGTATAAGACAAGATCCAGAGATAAAAGACTGGAAATAAGAGAAAATTATAAATTACAAGCATTTGCAGATGACCTGGTATTTATTTTAGAAGAACCATTGGAATCCGGACCAAATATAAAGACATAAATTTCATAGGTGCTGTATGTAAAACGGAACTGAAATTCAAAAGTTCTTAAAAGTTTCTTTGTATAGATTGGATTATCTTCAGAGACTTTAAAAAAAAAACAACAGCCACATGATTTTTTTAGATGGGAAGTTGCTATAGAGAAAAACAACGGGTGATTCTACAACTGACTTACTTTTAACCAGGTGTGACTCTTTTAAAATATTTATTTTAACATTTGCAAGAAAGCGGATTCCCATTGTGACTTCTCTGCAGCCAATGGGTGGTTTCCCAATCAAAACTGCAGAATACCAAGATGGAACCTGTAAACCAGTGATGAAATCCAATTTTTTTTACTACCGGGCATGGCTTGGTTGGGGGTGGTGTGGCTTGGGGGGTGCGGTTTGGGGGCATGACAAGGGAAGGATACTGCAAAATCCCCATTCCCAACCCACTCTGGGGCCAGCCAGAGGTGGTATTTGCTGGTTCTCTGAACTACTCAAAATTTCCGCTACCTGTTCTCCGAACTACTCAAAATTTCCGCTACCGGTTCTCCGAACTACT
>WNWU01000055.1:3490617-3505844 GCA_012654045.1 Ptyas mucosa
TAGGATAGGATAGGATAGGATAGGATAGGATAGGATAGGATAGGATATGAAATGGAATAAGGAAGAGAAATAAGAATAGAATAGAGGAGGAGAGGAGAGGAGAGGAGAGGAGAGGAGAGGAGAGGAGAGGAGAGAAGAGAAGAGAAGAGAAGAGAAGAGAAGAGAAGAGAAGAGAAGAGAAGAGAAGAGAAGAGAAGAGAAGAGAAGAGAAGAGAAGAAAAGAGAATTTCACTCAACGATAGAACACAAGCCCTCTACATGTAGCAACTCTTAGCATCAACTTAGCAATGTGTAACACCAGTTGTCTTGGACAGATTGTGCCTTTCCTCTGCTCTTTGTTGCAGTTTTATTTTTTTATTTTATTTTATTTTATTTTATTTAAAAAAACCCTCTTGTCAAGAGGTGTTTATGACTTGTGTGCATCCACTTTTAGACAATGAAAGTTAAAAAAAAAAAGGAAAAAAAACCCCAAGTCATAGCCAAGCTGGCTGTATATCGATACCAACAGATTGCTTGCATTCAGACCATATGTGCTGTCTGCCACCATTCCGTGCGCCTGAAGGAAAAAATAAACCAAAGTTTGTTTTTTAAAAAAAAAGAAGAAGGAAGGAAATTGCCTAGAAAATGAGCAATTGGATAAAACCGGAGGGGAAGTCATAGTCCAGCCAAATTGCTGGACTCCCCTCGGTGGTAGTGACGGTTTTTTGAACCACTCACGGCAGTGGCCGTTATATGTTATTGTCCTTTTTACAGCCCCTGCTATTTTTTTTATTTTTTATTTTTTTGGCATGGTGTTGACTTTGAGAAAAAGAACATAAGCGACACTTGTTTTAGAATGGCAGTGAGCAGATGGTGTTGGGAGCTGAGCTTCCTTTTTTATTTGGACTGGAGGGAAGATTAAGGGGGGTGGGAGTGGGGAGGCTTCACGACTTTTAGTAGAAGTCCTTGGCTCTCCTTCCTTGGAATGGCCAAAAGGTCTCCAGCTAAATCTGGGGAGGCTCAATTATTGTGCCCAGATGCTCTAATGAAGCTTTGGCAGATAACCTCAAGGCCCTGGAGGTCATCTAAGGTAGGGTTGGTTGGATGGATGGATAGATGGAGGCAGGCATCTTTTTTCTACAGTTTAATCAAAGAGAATTTGCTTTAGAAATTTAGGAAACGCAGTAAGATGGGTACAGCAGGAGAACATTTCCCGGTAGAAGTTGTGGGTTCCAACTCTACAATTCTGTGATTCGGAAAAGAGAATAACATTTGTGAATGGAGAAGAGATAGAGAGATAGATAGATGATAGATAGATGATAGATAGATGATAGAAAGATAGATAGATAGATAGATAGATAGATAGATAGATAGATAGATAGATAGATGATAGGCAGGCAGGCAGGCAGGCAGGCAGGCAGGCAGAGAGAGTGGGGGAGAGGGAGAGGGAGAGAGAGAGAGAGAATTCTTTATTGGCCAAGTGTGATTGGACACACAAGGAATTTGTCTTTGGTGCATATGCTCTCAGTGTACATAAAAAGACAAGATACATTCATCAAGAATCATAAGATACAACACTTAATGATAGTCATAGGGTACAAATAGCAATCAGGAAACAATATCAATATAAATCGTAAGGATACCAGCAAGAAAGTTACAGTCATACAGTCATAAGTGGAAGGAGATGGGTGATGGGAACGATGAGAAGATTAATAGTAGTGCAGGGTTAGTGAATAGTCTGACGGTGTTGAGGGAATTATTTGTTGAGCAGAGTGATGGCGTTCGGGGGAAAACTGTCCTTGTGTCTAGTTGTTCTGATGTGCAGTGCTCTATAGCGTCGTTCTGAGGGTAGGAGTTGAGGGTAGGAGTTGAAACAGTTGATGTCCAGGATGCGAGGAGTCTGTAGCTATTTTCCCAGCCCTCTTTTTGACTCGTGCAGTATACAGGTCCTCAATGGAAGGCAGGTTGATAGCCATGTTTTTTTCTGCAGTTCTAATGACCCTCTGAAGTCTGTGTCTGTCTTGTTGGGTTGCAGAACCAAACCAGACAGTTATAGTGGTGCAGATGACAGACTCAATAATTCCTCTGTAGAACTGAATCAGAAGCTCCTTGGGCGATTTGAGCTTCCTGAGTTTGAGAGGGAAGGAGAGAGGCATTCCTGCGCTTATTTGTTTGGGGGTGCAGGAGGCCAAGTGCTGCCTGTCACATCCCCTGGCCACACCCACCATGGCCACGCCCATCCAGCCGGTCATTAGGACAGAGAACCGGTTGTTAAATTATTTGAAATCCACCACTGATTGTGTGTGTATGATGCTTACAAAAATCCAGTTAGGGCTTTGAACCCATGGATATCTTGACTTTCTTCCAGATGTCCTGATTTCCTTTCGCTGCCTGTAATGTTTGGTGAAGTTTAAAGGGGCCTTTGGGCCCAGCTGCATCCAAAATTATCCTCTGAACTTTTTCTTCAATGATTTTGTTGGATGAAACAAAAATGTGGATTCACAGAGAGAGAAGCTATCAATGGAAATCAATGCTGTTGTTTCATAAACCAGAACAATTTACTGAAGCATATTATTTCGTGTTCATCTTTTCTTATAACGAAAACAGGCCACATGTTAAACAATAATAATGATATCTGGGAATGTGCTGCTTTAGGAAAAGCACACGTGTGTAATCCAATCTTGTAAGGTGTGTGGCGTACAATTATTATTTATTAAAAGAGACAAATTAAATAATCAATCAAATTAAATACCCGCTGCACATTGTTAGATACTAATTTATGGAACCGCAGATTGAATTGAATTAATCTATCCTGCTCGCAGGCACAAGAATATTAATCTAAGAAGGGAGCTCTTGCAAACAATGAAGTCCTTTTTGACAAATCTAAGAATAGTGAGAAACATATTTGTACAGTCATTGAAAAAAAGAAAAGAAAGAAAATGGATACGTTCCCCAATATTTTCCCACCGTGATTGCTAGTAAATTATGAACGGGCAAAAAGAATCATCTGTTTGAATAGAAATATTATAAATTGTGCTAATTTGTGGGCTAACTACATCCGAAAAGCTCAAAGAGTAGAATAATTCTAATGACAATTTTCACTTTTGCGTGTTTACTTCCAATAAGCAAACAGACAAATCAAAGTACTGTCGAGAAGGAAACTACGGTAAAATATTTGGGAATTCGAATTAAACAACTACACTATTGTCATGAAGTTAAATGGACTTTTGAAGATCCACCTTGGTCTGCTGAGCACTTCTGATCTTCCCAACACCCTACATTTTGCCTGGCCAGCATGTCTGCATGTTCGCGTATGTACTGAACACAGAACAAGCACAATTTAATAAAGTCAAATGATTTTGAGTTCTCTGTTTGAGCTTTCTGTCTGGAGCCATTTCAAACTTAGTAAGTTTTTATCGTTCCGCTTGCGACAACTGTACTCTTAGGCCCTATTCATTCTTTATAGAATGGTCTGAGATTTTGAATTAAACAATAATCAATTTATTGTTCTGACCTAGGCTTCCTTAGAAAGTATACAGCACAAATGTAGTCCCGGCAAACCTCTTTTATTCATACGGCTGTGAATTATTGTCATTCCCAGTCCGAAAGGCTTCTCAAGCAGTCTTTCAAGGGAATGTTTATAAACACCCACCTTATCTCCCTTGGAATTCTGCCAGAGAACTAATTGCCACAAGCAGGGCAAGGCCAAACTTAGCACAGAGTCAAACAGACCTTTTCCAGAGTTTTTACTGACCAGATGAACTAATTGCTTCCTGCAAAAGCTCACGTCCCGTTCGCTCCTCTTTTATGTCTTATGGGAGGGGCCAATAATCTCCAAGCCTTACTCCCAAGTCGACCCTGTTTTTTTCATTGTTCTTGTCTTCTAGCAGCTCTGCGCATGCGCACACTGGGAACAGGCTCACACTGTTCTTCTGCCTCGCTGATGTCAGTCTCCGGAGACTCCGGAGGCAGCAAAGAACTACCAGATGGCCTTGGCCTCCTCTCTGCCTCCAACTCAGAGTCCTCGTCCGAGCCTTCCCCAGACTCCAGGACTGGCCCACGTTCCTCCCCAACCTCCTCACTGTCTGAATCTGCTGCCAGCTCTGCTGGCCGCTGGCGGGCCACAACATTTATTTACAATAGCTAAACAGTTAAAACTCTGCAGGATCTTCGCTTGTGGTGGGTTTCTTTTAACCCCCTACTTTCCAGTTATCTCCCTTGCTTCGGTTCTTCATGGTCCTTTCTAACCTTATAAAGGACTTCTCTGAGCTGACTCCAATTTTGCTACTTGTTTGGGGGTGAAACATTCGATTCAATGTTGTGTTGTTTGTTTTACAACATAATCTTTGGCCGTTTTAGAGAATTGCCCCCCAGACTTTCAGGAGTGAACAGATTTGATGTGAAAGATGAAAGGAGAAATACTCTTTGAAGGACTCTTCCAAAAAAAATAAACCCACCTGATAGATGACTATCCTCTATTTGAAAAAAAGCTTCCAGTGAAGAGAAAAAAACCACTCCAGGCAATTACTTATTCTACTGATTGACAACCCTTCCTGCCAAGTTAGGTCTTATCTCCATCCACATCCTTGAAGGTTCATCCCATTAGTTCTGGTCTTACCCTCTGGAGCAAGTGAGATAAGTCCTCAACAATGTGACAGTCCATCAGATATTTGAAGACAGCTTTAGTATCCCCTTTTGACCTTCTCTCCTGCAAGCTTGACTAGGTCTTTCTTTTTTATTATTTTTACTATTAATTTTTCATTAGTTACCTTTCTTAGTGCTTAATAAATATTGTGTTGTCTGGATATTAAATTTGCTTAACAATACATATTACATTCTTAATCTCCACCCCTTTTTTCCAACCATGGAAAAAATAGATTCCATGCTCCATAATATTCTGTATCTTCTTTCTTTTTTTTTCATTTTTAATGTCGGTCTGTCCATTTCTGCACACTCTAGTATCTTCTTAACTATTTCTTCATCTCGTGGTGTTTCTTCATTTTTCCAGCATTGCATAAATACAATTCTCACTGCTGTCAAGACACGTAATATTAAATACATACTTTTCTTATCAGGTTTACCTGATATTATACCTAATAAACAATAGTTCAGGTTTAAAATCTACATGCTTTCCAATCATCTTTTCTAGCCAAGAGTTTCAAAGCTGAAGAGCCAGCACTGTCCGAAGACGTCTCCGTGGTCATGTGGCTGGCATGACTCAACGCCAAAGGCGCACGGAACGCTGTTCCCTTCCCACCAAAGGTGCTCCCTATTTTTCTACTTGCATTTTTTACCTACTTTCGAACAACTAGGTTGGCAGAAGCTGGGACAAGTCATGGGAGCTCACCCCGTTATGCAGCACTAGGGATTCAAACCACTGAACTGCTGACCTTTCGATCGACAAGCTCAGCGTCTTAGCCGCTGAGCCACCACGTCCCTATAAGGTCATAAGTTGAGGGCTACCTATAATGTTTCTTGGTTGCAGTTGAGTTTTCTCCTGCATGATACCTGTTCTTTTGGTAAAATATTCTTTCTTATGAACTATGCCTTTTGACTATTCCTTAGAAGCTATTCCCTTCAGTAATAAATCACATAAACTTAACGAATTCCTCACTTAGCAACCTAGCTACCGCATAGCTCCCAGTGACCGGTAAGATCCCACGGAGTCGGTCTCCTCTGGGTCCCGCCAGCTAAACAGTGCCGGCTGGTGGGCCCACGGGTGAGGGCCTTCTCTGTGGCTGCCCCAGCTCTCTGGAACCAGTTACCTCCTGAGATCTGGACTGCCCCCACCCTATTGGCCTTCCGGAAAGCGGTGAAGATCTGGCTTTTCCGGCAGGCCTGGGGCCGTTGATCTCACTGTTGCAATCTGGTGAGATCCGGCCATGAATGGTATGAATGAGTTTTTAATGTTTTAATGTTTAATGTTTTTATATATGGTTTTTAAATGCATTATAAGCCGCCTTGAGTCTTCAGAGAAAGGCAGCATACAAGTTGAACAAATAAATAATAAATAAATGCTGGTCATAAGTTGAGGACTACCTATAACGCTCTTTGGTTGGCGTTGGGTTTTCTCCTGCATGTTACCTGTTCTTTTCAGTAAAAAATTCTTTCTTTTGAACCAACTCTGAAAACCAAAGCAGGCGGAATTAGGACAGCTACTCTCCCTTCAGTAATAAATAGCATAAACTGGCTCGGTAAGCAGATGCTTGTTGCAAAAGATGAATGGCATCAAATGATGGAAATGATTTTGAGGCCAGATCTGTCCCTCACAAACCATATTAGCCAGAGACGGGTCCCTATCTTCCTGATGGATGAACTGTTCTCATTTGTCTTCAGTCATTTCTGAGATGATAGATCAAACATATTTGAAGGGAAACCCAGCTGTGGAAATCATCACACGATCCTGAAGGAAGGTGACCTTCAGCGAGTGAAAGATTGATGCCACCACGCCGCTCAAGCTCTAAATATGAACTCTGGAACCGGTTAAAAGTCTACATCCATCATGATTTTGAATTACCAATATATTTTTATAAGTATGCGCTAAGAACTACAGGGCAGAACAATCTATAATGGAATAGCAAATCTTTGAGCAATCAGTCACCCTGATTCAGTGAGGAACCAGAAGAAGAAGGAAACATTTTGACAGAGAACAATTGTGCCCCTTCTACTCTATTCTCAGAACCCAAACAAGAAATCCAATTCCATATATTTTAGCCATCCATAAAGGGAGCTTTGCCGGTAACTGAATAATGTTGAATGCTATTTAGATGTATGGCATGGAATATATCCATGAATGCTGGGGAAATGCAAAGATCTTCTCCAGGGGTGGGATTCAAATAAATTAACAACTGGTTCTCTGCCCTAATGACCGGCTGGGTGGGCATGACCATGGTGGGAGTGGCCAGGGGGTGTGACAGGTACCACTCAGCTATCTGCACCCCGCTGGGAGCAAAAACGGGCTGTGGAACGCCCATTTTCAACTTTCCCGGGGTCTGGAGGCTCTCTGGAGGCTGAAAATAGGCCCATTTTTGCCCCACATGGGCCTCTGGGAGACCAGTTTTCCACCCCCACCCCAGGTTCCATGCGCCTGGTGCACTTACTTGGGATCCAAAACGGGCCACGTGGGGACTCCTGGGAGGGCATGGTGGGGTGGGGTGGGCCCAGCTGGTTGTCGGAACTACCAGGGTAGACATGATAGCAGTCTTCCAATATCTCAGGGGTTGCCCCAAAGAAGAGGGAGCCAAGCTATTCTCCAAAGCCCCTGAGGGCAGGACAAGAAGCAATGGATGGAAACTAACCAAGGAGAGAAGCAACTTAGAACTAAGGAGAAACTTCCCGACAGTTAGAACAATTAATCAGTGGAACAACTTGCCTCCAGAAGTTGTGAATTCTCCAACACTGGAAGATTTTAAGAAGAGGTTGGCTAACCCTTTGTCTGAAGTGGTGTAGGGTTTCCTGCCTGAGCAGGGGGTTGGACTAGAAGACCTCCAAGGTCCCTTCCAACTCTATTATTCTATTCTATTCTATTCTATTCTATTCTATTCTATTCTATTCTATTCTATTCTATTCTATTCTATTCTATTCTATTCTATTCCATTCTATTCCATTCCATTCCATTCTCATCAGCAGGAGGGAAAGCAAGGATTCAGCCAGGGCTTGAAGAAAGTCTCCCTACAGACTCATTTTCAATTCTGTCGGCCTTCTTTTTTGTCTTCGTCGAGGGAATCAATAGAGGAATTAGCCAGGGGAGCTCATTTCGTGAATTTAAATATGCTAATGAGGCTGGCTTAAATTTCATTACCCTGAGGATTTATCAAAGCAAATCAAACAATCGCGTTGACTCCCTAATTCCCAAAGCAAACTCGGATGGCCTTTTCTTTCTGCTCGGAGTCCAATCGCTCCAAAAGTACATACTTCCATTTGCTTTGCAAATACCAATCTCTCCAGACTGGTGACTCTGCTAGACCTCTGGTACTTCTCCAATGGGACTGTATTGCTCCAGAAAAAAAAAAAAGATCCAAATTAACTCTATCCAGGGGTGGGATTCAAAAATTTTAACAAGGGGTTCTCTGCCCGGTTGCTGGTGGGGTGTGGTTGCCTAGTCAGCCTCCTGCACCATGGCGGGAGAGGGGTTGCCCTCCCCAGACTCTGCAGGCTTTTCTCGAGCCTCCAGGAGGGTGAAAACGGCCTCCCCAGGCTCCAGAGGCCCTCTTTCTGGTCTGTTTCCAGCCTTCCTGAACTTCCGGTAGGCCTGTTTTTTGCCCTTCCTGAGCCTCCGGACCAGGGGCTACCTTTACCCGAACCCCTTCAAATCTCCAGCAGCCCTGATTCTATTGTTCATGTGTTTCCAGAGTATTTACATAAAGATTGAGCAAAGTCCAATCAGAGCAACAGAATAGCAGAATAACAGAGTTGGAAAGGGACCTTGGAGGTCTTCTAGTCCAACACCCCCTGCCTCCAAGAAGATACTAAGCTGAGGCCATCTTTTTTTTGAAATGCAGATTTGGTCATCCATTACTCCCTTCAGCAAGGTCTGAAGAAAGGTGAGGTTAGCCTTACCTCATTGCATCAGCCCGAACTTCAACCAAACGTAGCTCAGACAAACTCCTAGCATTCGTACATGGCTCTGTGGGAGTCTGACAACAGCTAATAGAATACATGTCCTTGCACAGGAACAGGCCGTTCAAGGGCAAAGCCCAAGAGAAGGTATCAAAACCCCTCATTCTCAATTCCATGTGGTCAGCTGCCCAGAATCACACATGCTTGGGCTCCATTTTGTCTCTATCAGCCTCCAACTTCCATTTTCTCCCAGCTTGGGAGAAAGGCCAGATATTTTTTCCAACACTACCTTACAGAAAGGTTATGAAGCGGTTGCAACTGCTCTCTAAGGTAGCTTTTCACTAGCAACTTAGTCATCCCTATTCTTCTATTGTAACCACTACGCTATGCTATCATCGCACAAATTAATACCACCCATGTTATTATCTGTCTTCAAACAGCCTCTGTGTAGCCCAACTACCCATTAGCATGTATGGAAATCTTTACTTAGAAACCCTCGAATGAAAGCTGAACCATTCACTCTTAGAGAAAGAATAATCCCCAATGCTCTCAACAAAGGATTTAATTATCAGTTAATGAAAAGCTCAACATTGTAGTCATTAAAATAAAATTTGTGATTGATCAGTTTAAGTATCAATTGGTTCCCGTAATTAAACCTCTGGTCTCGACAGATGGGGGCTGACAAATTGTAACGTTGAACTGAAGTAGCCCACCAATTAATTCTCAGTTGTTAGATATTTCAAGATTTGGGATTCAAGGACCCACAGCTTCATCATCTTGAGTGTGAGCCCTTTGGCTATCCAAGATTTTGGGGCAGTGGTGAAATTCTTTTTTTTTTTTTTACTATCGGTTCTGTCGGCATGGCTTGGTGGGCGTGGTGTGGCTTGGTGGGTGTGGCAGGGAAAGGGTACTGCAAAATCTCCATTCCCACCCCACTCCAGGGGAAGGATACTGCAAAATCCCCATTCCCTCCCCACTCCTGGAGGAAGGATATTGCAAAAATCTCTATTTCCATCCCACTCCAGGGGAAGGATACTGCAAAATCCCCATTCCCTCCCCACTCCAGGGGAAGGATACTGCAAAATCTCCATTCCCACCCCATTCCTGGGGGAAGGATACTGCAAAAATCTCTATTTCCATCCCACTCCACAGGAAGGATACTGCAAAATCTCCATTCCCACCCCACTCTGGGGCCAGCCAGAGGTGGAATTTGCCAGTTCTCTGAACTACTCAATATTTCCGCTGCCGGTTCTCCAGAACCTGCCAGAACCTGCTGAATAGCACCCCTGATTTGGGGAATATTTTCTGTGGGAAGAGAAGCAATCTATTGCAAGACTGACAATTAGTGGATTTTCCCTTCATAAAGCGACACGTTTTCTCCACGATGCATTTTATTTTTACGAAATTTGTCATCTTCTCTTTGGTTAGACTAGATTCAATCATTCATCATTCTGGTTTAGCCTTAGATGCCGATGCAATTGAGAGAGTAGCTAAGTTTGGAAACCTTGTCAAAAACAAACAAACAGCATAAATATATTGTCGCTGTCACATTTTTTTTTTTGCTATTGACACCTGCCTTTTCAAGCAATGCTACAGTCTATTTAATAAGAAGGAAATTGAAGACTTTGTAGCATTTAATTGAATTCTTATTTTTTTCCCCCTTCCTCTTTCTCCCTCATGCCCAAGCAAGTTCACATCAAATGAAGCAGCATTAGTCATTAAATATTAGCATTTCGGTTTTATATTTCTATGCTTTTCTGACTTGTTCAAGAGGTGATTTGAAAGTCGCAGGCAAAATAATTACTAACTTCTCCGAAAGTTATAATCGAGACATTAGCCATAGCCTGCCCTTATCCATATGAAATAGGTCTTCCAATTGTTTTCTCTGATTATATAATCTTGGAGCGTGGCCAACCCAAAAGTGAATTTAATACATTCACATTAATAACATTTATACGTTACAAATGGGGGTGGGGGGGGAGCAGGCGCCACGCAGGTTGTGTGACTCATCGCCAAAAGTTATGTGAACCAATTAGCATGTTTTAATTAGGGAAAACAAACTGAAAGGTAAGAGAATGCTGTGACGCTTGAATTTATTTTCTCTTCTCTGCTGAACTTCAAACGAGCTTATCTGCTCTTCAGTCCAGGAGCTCATTTTTTAAAAAAGGATATTTTGAAATGACCCTAATATCGACAGGCCTAGCATTTGACTGCAAAATTGGGGCTCTCTGAACACCCAGTTCAACGCTCACTATATTTAAATGGAAATTAGATTGCACCTCCCGCGAGGTCTGGAGTTGTGGTCCGCCAGCAGCCTACGGAGCTGGCAGGAGAGTCGGACAGTGAGGAGGCTGGGGAGGAACATGGGCCAGTCCTGGAATCTGAGGAAGGCCCGGATGAGGGCTCTGCATCGGAGGCAGAGATGGGGCCAGGGCCATCTGGGAGCTATGGAGGACTCTGGAACCTCCAGAGTCGGACATCAGAGAGGCCGAGGAACAGAAGGAGCCTGTTCCTAGTGCACGCATGCGCAGAGCTGCCAGAAGGCAAGAGCAGCTAAAGCAAAAGGGACGACTCGGGAGTAAGGCCAGCAGATGATTCGCCCCTCCCATAAGGCTTAAAATCTCACCAGGCTCAAGGTTGACTCAGCCTTCCATCCTTCCGAGGTAGGTAAAATGAGGACCCGGATTGGGGGGCAATAAGTTGACTTTGTATAAAAAAAGAACACACCGCTGGCGGGGGAGGGGGGGGCGAAAGCCCTGCTAAGCAGGTATATACAAAAGTATGAAGGCTATTGCTTAACGCATTGTAAGCCGCCCGGAGTCTCCAGAGAAGGGCGGCATATAAATCGAACCAATAAATAAGAAAGAAAGAAAGAAAGAAAGAAAGAAAGAAAGAAAGAAAGAAAGAAAGAAAGAAAGAAAGAAAGGCACTTGGGCCTTTTGCAGGAAAGCAACGTTGCTAACTCTGTTTCCAGTCGGCATCTCTTGTTCGTTTCTTCAACAGTTCATTTGCTTAACAGTTTTATTTGTTTGTTTTTGCTTCTTTCATATCGGAGTGTAGGCTTTAAAGAGATGAATTTAGGGCTGTTGGTATAGTCAGGCACAAGGGGCCTTTGTTGAGTTCAAAACACTGAAGAGTGTTTTGTTGCTACCTACACCGAAGATTCTGGTCAATTAATAGTCAAAGATAAATTGGTGGTAGATAAAGCTCAATTTATGAAGCACTAGACTTGAGTCTCTTGTGAAACGCAAGGACTCCAAACTGATGACATACTTAATCTCACCTTCCAGCTCATACTGGTTTTCTGCCACAGGTAGCCTCCCTGGATTATGGGTTGAAGATTTTAGATGGCATGTAAATGTGATTGATTTCTATGTGTTTATTGATGGCTGATCTGTCTAAATGCCCACTTTCAGGAATTGACTATCATTTTCGATTTGGCTTGGTCTACAACCTTTAACCCATTTCCCTGTTCAGATTATAAATGAATTCGTCTACGAACTGAGAGATGAAAGATTTTTTTTTTTCCAAGCAGGAGAAGACAGGCAAGTATCCTGTGAAAGAGAATGAGGAAAAAAAATGGTAGGAAAAAAAACCCAAGCAAAGACAAAAATCACACGTTCGGTGGAACAACGCATCCAAGATTTTGAAGAATGAGTCAAGTAGACAGTTAAACTAATCAGAGTTAATATTTCCTGTAGACAACATGCCTGAAGACCTTGCAAACACTAAATCTATCTTTTATAAGCAGAATTCTCTGAATGCCAATAAATATTTAAGTAGTCAAAAGGTCAGACCTTCTATTTTTTTTTCTTCCAACCATGGACGTCTCTCGAGCTCTCGGGGAAACTAGAGATGTTAATTCGAACTGCTGGCCGACATAATGGTGCATTTGAATAATTCCTTTTTGTGTGTTAGAAATCTAAATATTAATACACCAACATGTATCTGAGAAATTAATGAGGCTTCCTTTATCATGCTATATATATGGACTTTTGAAACATACGGGTAGAAGAGATAGACTGGCACTGTTTTAAAAATGCTGCAATGAGAAAAGAACTTCTGAAATATTTAAAATCTAAAGCCCGAATTCAACTAGACTTCAATTACAATTATTTGTGTCCTTGGTGCTGTCTGAGCGCGGTTGTCTGCCTGATGACCTTTCATTACCCAGCTAGGTAACATCATCACTATAAATGAGTGAACCTATGGAATTCACCTTTTCTACTTCCTAGGGTAACATTAAAAATAGAGCGAGATTAATCTAATTCTACCCTTTGGCTAGAGAGAGAGAAGAAACGCAGAGATTCCGAAATTGTAAATGTGCTCTGTTGGAACAAAAAGCCATAAATATAAATCAAGGAAAGAAATAATCGCTGCTGGCAAGTATATTCACTTTCAAATCCTGTTGACCCAGGAATGGAGGAGAAATTCGTTCACGGTATAATTCAGCCTTTCCAATGCTAGATGTTCAAAACTCAGAGAAGCCCTATCAGTTTTAGGAGAAGGAAAATGCAGATTCATTCCAGTTAAATTGTGACTACAGAGGAATTATTGAGTCTGTCATCTGCACCTCCATAACTGTCCGGTTCGGCTCTGCAACCCAACAAGACAGACACAGACTTCAAGGGATAATTAGAACGACAGAAAAAACAATTACTACCAACCTGCCTTTCATTAAGGACCTGTATACTGAACGAGTCAAAAAGAGGGCTGGGAAAATATCTACAGACCCCTCGCATCCTGGACATAAACTGTTTCAACTCCTACCCTCAAAACGACGCTTTAGAGCACTGCACACCAGAACAACTAGACACAAGGACAGTTTTTCCCAGAATGCCATCACTCTGCTTAACAACTAATTCCCACAACACTGTCAATAATTTACTAAGACTGTATTACTATTCTTCTTCTCTTCCTTACTAGTATCTATCTCTTCTCACTTATTACTATAACCATGTTGCTTGTCTCTTTCAATTGATATTGTTTTTATTTGTTTCCTATTACGATTTGAGAGATTTCGCAGTATCCTTCCCCTGCCACGCCCATCAAACCACACCATGCCCACCAAGCCACGCCCACAGAACCAGTCGTAAAATAAATTGGATTTCACCACTGATCCCACTGGTGATATTTTACAGCAGAAACAGTAACACCACTACCCCCAGACACACCAAACAACAACAGCCGACAATGTCGGCTGGCGACCCCCAGAAGTAGAGCTTTCTCTGTGGGTGCTCCCACCCTTTGGAATCAACTCCCTCTGACCTTCGCACTTTCCACCGCGAATTAAAAACACGGCTGTTCAAATTGCCCAGCCTGGACTGATGGAGTTTGGATTATTTTACTGTGTTTAATATGTGTTTGGTATGTATTTTAATATGTTTCATCTTTTTTTTTTTAATTTGATTTATATGCTGCCCTTCTCCGGAGACTCAGGGCGGCTTACAATGCGCTAAGCAATAGCCTTCATACTTTTGTATATTTATACAAAGTCAGCTTCTTGCCCCCACAAACTGGGTCCTCAATTTACCTACCTTAGAAAGGATGGAAGGCTGAGTCAACCTTGAGCCTTGGTGAGATTCGAACCTGCAGTAATTGCAGGCAGCTGATGTTAATAACAGGGCTTTAGACCACTGTACTATCCAAGGAAGGATAGAATCTGGTTTGATTCTAATTGTTGTGAGCCGCCCTGAGTCCTATGGAGATAGGGCGGCATACAAATCAAATCAAATCAAATCAAATCAAATCAAATCAAATCAAATCAATCAATACATAAATAACCCCTCCTCCCATGTTTGTTTGTTTATTTGTGAGCGTGTGTTCTTGATAACGGGTTTTCCTTCCCCTTAAATATTCAGCCAGGCCCTTATTAAATGTTTATGAGCTGCTCGTAATGAAAACATGTTGGTCCTTCATCACTTTCTACTCAAGATACCTTTTGATCCCTCCCCTCCGTAGCTGTTTATGTCACATCAAAATATTCTTAGGTTTCTTCGTTATTAAAGGCATCATTATTTACCCCCCGTCGACTAAATCCCATCCTTCTGACACGGATGATTTATCAGAGCTGGGAAAGATGGCAACTTTTCTTTGCCTTGTTCATCCTCATTATTTCCTGATAGTCATCTCTCAAATCCCGTTCCTTCCCTCACCTCTGCTTTCAAGTTGACATCAATCTTCACAACATTTTGCCGGTAGCACACAGGTTTGCCATTCATCTTTGGGTTGTGTGGTTTGTTAAATACCTCTGGGAACGGTTTGGTGCAAAGGTCCAATTGCCGTGATGTGTAAAACGCTTGTTTGAACTTCCACCTCTACTTAAAGAAGAGAAGAGCTTATTGATTGTGGCAGGAGACGCTTGGGACGTTCTCACAGGACACACGGAATCCAATATTAAGTTATGCGGCATCTCAAGGAAACGTCCAGCTTTTCGTGTTGCTAAACAGGAGTGATGTCAGTCTTCTCTGAAGGTGACCTCAGGATCTTCTACGCAGAAAACAAGTGGAATCTTCTTGAGATAAGGACATTTGTTATTCATCAAGCTTGAAAGAATTCGCCTTCTACGTTTCTGACCGTTGTCAGTTTGCAAAACAGTTTCAGAGTTGAAAAGTTGCAAGTTTCCGGGAAACGAGTGGAGTGGAGTGGAGTGGAGTGGAGTGGAGTGGAGTGGAGTGGAGTGGAGTGGA
>WNWU01000055.1:3537087-3567870 GCA_012654045.1 Ptyas mucosa
AAGAAAGAAAGAAAGAAAGAAAGAAAGAAAGAAAGAAAGAAAGAAAGGTCAATAAAATTTTATTTAAAAAAAGAAGGACCTTTAAAATCATTCCCACCCACCCACCCCCGCAATCTTCAGTGAAATGAAAACAATTTGCAAAAATTGAACAGAACTAGATCGACTGGATCTTTCAAATCAACCGGTCAACTGGTCAACTCCAGAGAAGAAACTCAAAGGTGTTCACCGTTCATCCTTTCAGATTACAGAGTTAGGGAAAGGACAAGAAACTTGGGCTCGTCCATCAACCTGAGCATATCGGTTAGGTATTAATTAATGGTGTATTTGCTTATTAACTTGCTGGTCCCTTGAAACACACCGGGGTGATATAAATACTATGGATGCAGCCTTGGTCATGCTGTGTGACTTTGCAGCCATAATTAAATTTTGAATTATAAAAGGTCTAGCCGTTACCTCCTCCAGCTGCAGTGGAAACCTTTAAACCTTGAGAGTTTTAATTTATATAACAATGGAAGCATTTTTTTAAAAGAAAGGAATCTTCAGTTTAGCGCCTTACGAATTACAAAACTACATCTTCAACCTCGTATGACCTTGTATTGAACATTCTATATATTGGTTATGAAAAAAAAAAACAATCTTTGCAAATTCTTATACCAAAAAAACCCCCAAAATCCAGGTTTAGGTTGGTCACGTCACTGAGTTCCCTGCTGATTTTTTTCCACTTTTTAGATCACAGTGTCTTTCTCCCCACCTTAAATATGCACCTAAGACATGCTGGCTGGGGAATTCTGGGAGCGGAAGTCCACAAACCTTAAGGTTGCCGAGCAGTGCTGAAATTCAATTTTTTTTTTTTTACTACCGGTTCTGTGGGTGTGGCTTGGTGGGCATAGTGTGGCTTGGTGGGCGTGGCAGGGGAAGGATACTGCAAAATCTCCATTTCCACCCCACTCCAGGGGAAGGATACGGCAAAATCCCCATTCCTTCCCCACTCCTGGGGGAAGGATATTGCAAAATCTCCATTTCCACCCCACTCCAGGAGAAGGATATTGCAAATCTCCATTCCCACACCACTCCAGGGGAAGGACACTGCAAAATCCCCATTCCCTCCCCATCCCTGGGGGAAGGATACTGCAAAATCTCCATTCCCTCTCCACTCCAGGGGAAGGATACTGCAAAATCTCCATTTCCTCCCTACTCCTGGGGGAAGGATATTGCAAAATCTCCATTCCCACACCACTCCAGGGGAAGGATACTGCAAAATCTCCATTTCCTCCCTACTCCTGGGGGAAGGATATTGCAAAATCTCCATTCCCACCTCACACTGGGACCAGCAAGAGGTGGTATTTGCCAGTTCTCCGAACTGCTCAAAATTTCCACTACCCGTTCTCCAGAACCTGTCAGAACCTGTTGGATTTCACCCCTGTTGCCAAGGTTGGACACCCTTGATCTAAACCTACTCCAGGACAGGATGAAAAAGTAGAATGTTTCTCCCCAGAGATGTTTGAAGCTGTGCTCCCATGACTATATCTACCTAGCTAGCTAGTTGGCTACCTATTTTAGGATTTCAACAACATAGTTATTTATAGTGGAAAGACATGACGTAGATATTCTAGGAAAGAGCTGTGGTGGCACAGTGATTAGAATTAGAGATGGTATTCAGCCGGTCCGTACCAGTTCAGGCAAACTGGTAGCAGAGATTGCCTACACACCTGCCCTGGCTCTATGACATCCTATTTAGACACGTTTTTGAGGCCAGGCGGATACGTGGAAGGCAGACGAACAAGCAAAGTGCATATGTGAAAGGCGTGCACGCAAAGCAAGTATGCACGCATGCGGCTAACCGGTAGTAAGAATATTGGAAACCCACCACTGGTTAGAATGCAGTATTGCAGGCTGACTCTGCCCACCGCCAGGAGTTCAATCCTGAACGGTTCAAGATGGACTCAGCCTTCCATCCTTCTGAGGTTAGTAAAACAAGGACCCGGATTATTGGGGGCAAATTGCCAACTCTGTAAATGACTCAGAGATTGCTGTAAAGCACACTGGGAAGTGGTATGTAAGTCGAAGTGCTACTGCTATTGCTAACTCTGCCCACTGCCAGGAGTTCGATCCTGACCAGCTCAAGGTTGACTCAGCCTTCTATGCTTCTGAGGTTAATAAAATGAGGACCCAAATAGTTGGGGGCAAGTTGCCGACTCTGTAAATGACTCAGAGATTGCTGTAAAATACTGGGAAGTGGTATATAAATCTAAGTGCTATTGCTATTTTCAAATATAACGATTGTTTGAAAAGAAGGCCCATAGGTTCGATCCAAAAACAGGAGATTCATTTCAGAAATGTCCCATGGTGTTTTTCCAAAAAAGCAACTTGGGCTTTTTTTCCCCCCCTTAAAACTGTTTTGCTTCCCATCCAAGAAGCTTCTTCAGTTCTGAAGAATGTCTCAGACATGCCATTCACTTGAGGTCAAAGACAGAAGTGGTAGAACAAAGAGAGCAGCAGTTCCCCAGACAGACAAAAGAGAGAGAGAGAGAGAGAGAGAGAGAGAGAGAGAGAGAGAGAGAGAAGATTGTATTTCTTCCAACTCTGTGCTCTTTATAGCCTGACAAACTTTCCTCGGCAAATAACCGACACCTTGGTGTCTTCTTCATCGCAATGGATATAGAAGGGATCTGCCTTGGCCTCAGGGAAACATACAGTAACGTTTCTTTCGTCTGAAACAGATTCCTTTGCAGAAAGCTCAGCACCTCGAGGATGAAAGAAGCAATTTTGTCTTTAGATAAATGTTAAATAAAAGATGAGTGGGGCCGAATTTGGCTGGAAAAACAAGCTCTCTGGCATCTATTTATAAACTCAGGTAATAAGTGCCCAGATAGTTGACTTTGGAGTTCATTACATTTTCGAAATGTGAGGTCCATTTTACCAGGACACAGAACGGAAGACGGTCAGAATTTAAGAAAAGTTGAACTGACCTCTGCGTTTCCGCTGAGCAGACTGTATACAGGTAGTCCTTAACTTACAGCTGTTCCTTTAGGGACCATTCGAAGTTACAACGGCACTGAAAAAGGGGACCTAGGACCGCTTTCCACACTTAAGAGTAGTGGCCAAAATTGTGGAAACCTTTTGGGAAAAGTGTATTTTTGAGGTTTGATGGCTAATAACACTTTTTTTCTTTTTGGAGCTTCAAGATAATCCTATTCCACTGGTGGAATGGCCTGGGAATAGCCCTCTGTTATTCTGTTATTATTAAATAGAATAGAATAGAATAGAATAGAATAGAATAGAATAGAATAGAATAGAATAGAATAGAATAGAATAGAATAGAATAGAATAGAATAGAATAGAATAGAATAACAGAGTTGGAAGGGACCTTGGAGGTCTTCTAGTCCAACCCCCTGCCTAGGCAGGAAACCACTTCAGACAAATGGCTATCCAACATCTTCTTAAAAACCTCCAGTGTTGGAGCATTCACAACTTCTGGATTGAAGTCGTTCCACTGATGAATTGTTCTAATTGTCAGAAAATTTCTCCTTAGTTCTAAGTTGCTTCTCTCCTTGATTAGTTTCCACCCATTGCTTCTTATCCTACCCTCAGGTGCTTTGGAGAATAGTTTGACTCCCTCTTCTTTGGGGCAGCCCCTGAGATATTGGAAGACTGCTATCATGTCTCCCCTAGTCCTTCTTTTCATTAAATTAGACATACCCAGTTCCTACAACCGTTCTTCATGTGTTTTAGCCTCCAGTCCCCTAATCATCTTCGTTGGCTCTTCTCTGCACTCTTTCTAGAGTCTCCACATCTTTTTTACACCGTGGTGACCAAAACTAAACGCAGTATTCCAAGCGTGGCCGTACCAAGGCGTTATAAAGTGGTATTAACACCACATGTGATTTTTTGAGCATATAGTGTTATTTTTGTCCTTAATCTTGCCCAAATATTCCTTATGTAAGAAAATTGGATTAATCTGCATACGTGTATTTGAGTCTTTTGAAACTTCTACACCATTGTCTATGGAGATTTTCAGTCATCCAGGTCATGGTTGTCCCACAGATGCTTTTTCAAGAAAAGTCCAGTTGCCTCTTGAAAAAGCATCTTTGAGTTCCAGCTCAAAGTTTGGTGATAGTCTTTGCTTTTAAGATTTATTTAATACCTGCAGATACATTAAATGTAATAAACATAGATATTTTCCCTCTCTCTCCCAAGTATTCTCATGCCTTTTGTTCTTAGAGTGATATTCTCTGGACATTTGTTTTGTGAGCAAAGAATAATTATATGAATGACTAATCAAGTCTGCAAAGTACGCGGTAGTGTACTATTAAAGGACTTTGACAATCAGAAGTTGGAAAAAGATGTTTGCGTCTCTTCTTTTGATATGGAATCAAAGAGTTTCGAATGCACAAAGGAATATTATCTTTTGAAGTCCATTGATTTTTTTTTTCTTTTAATGTAGCAAATCTTTCGCCCACCTAAAGAAATCTGTGCTACTAAACACCGGCGAGAGGAATGGAGAGCTGTCATTTGAATAAAACTATTAATAAAACAGTGTGTGAAACACAAAACATAATAAAGTATTTTCTGTCAGTCAAGGAAGAAGGTCTTGATTTATTCAGAGGCTTTTTTTTATCTCTTCTCGTTATAATTATGAATTCATCTAGACAAGTCTTGGATTCATTTTCCCAAAAATGTAAGACTAATGCTAAATTTTACCCAACACCGTAGTTTGGTAAACGAATGTTTTTTTTATTCTATTTTTCACGGTTCAACCAACATTCCCTCTTTTTTAAAATGTTTTATTATACGCTTATTAAAACATTGGACACAGTGTAACCGTCCTGGCATTCTCTTTGCCATACATACTAAAATGAAAGATAAGGATCATATATACCTTATTACTTATATACAATTAGTCTGTTCAGTATTTACATATATAAAGACATCCTTCTTCTGTCTAGATTACTTATACATTTGTTTTATCCGTTATCATTCTATTGTGGTTACATACATAACTTTAATTCTCCATTTTATGAATTCTAGTCAGTCCTTGCTTTTCGACCCTCTTTTCTGTTCCAGCCATTGATAAAATTTATTCCATATCTCGCGGTATTCTGATTCGCCTTTATTTTTCGATTGCAAAGTTAATCTATCCATTTGGTTCAACCAACATTCTAACTTCGGGTAAGAGACTAGTCTAAAACATTTCTGTGTTCAGCATATTGTACAAAAACATCCTAATTTCTGATCTTGGGGACGAATTACAGTATATGTTATGAAGACAATATTGAAATGTTGATGTCAACTCACAAAGCATCCCTAGCCTGCTCTTGAGTTGACATAGGCAGGAGGGGGGGAAATGATGGAGCAGCACAGCAGCCACAATCAGGGGCACGTTCCATGCGTGCCTTTCTCAAGGCTGTATCCCAGGTTACCTATAACAGCCGGAAGGGCGTGATCTCTACAGCCTGTGAAAGTGCTCCGTTGGAGAATGTGATTTATGGCACACCCTGGGAGGAGGGGGGAAACAGGGTCATAATTGGGCTGTAAATTACAAGAGGCAGGCCTGACTTCACTTGGGTACATGCCAACATGTTGCTCCTAATAAATAACTGGATTTCTTTTGAAGCTTGGCTCGAGGCTCATGGTTTAATTAGGGCATCCGTTGGAACCCTGACAGGAAGCCAGGTCTTCCCCACATAATTTATGGCCCAATTATGACCACGTTTCCCCGCTTTCCCCCTTTGACCTTTCTCTGATGACTTGTTGTTGACGTTCCTGATTGACCAAACTGATTTGCAATATTGTCCTTTTGGATTTGTAATCACTGATTAGATGGGACTCCGTAAATCAAACACCATCGTTCTCATCTGACTTGATTTTAGAGTGGACCATTCTCCGGATTGATTTCACATAAGTCACACTTTCCCCCACTCGGCTTAATTTAACCTTAGATAGAATCGTGGCTGATGTGCCATGGAAAGTATCGACTTTCATCCTAAAATGATATCGCTGATTTATTTTTTTTTTTTAGTTTGTCACACAGTAGGCCAGATGTTCAGACTGGATTTGATATTTTTGTCGACTTATCGAGTCCTTCCCAAGGACCTGTCATAGACAGATGTGGAGGTTTGATGGTGTTAGAGATATTGTCGCAGGATGTAAGCTGTTCCAAACAAAGCTGCAATTGACTGAAGGTGAATTTGTCAATGCCGATTATTATTTTGATCGGCTGTACAGTCAGCCAGATATTTAAACTGGATTTAGCATTTTTGGCCACCTATGAAGGATTTGGGATGGGCAAATGCTGTTTAATAATATTAAGGGTATCTTCACAAGATGTAAGCTGTACACAGTAAAGCTGCCTTTTGTAATTGACTGATTATTATCATCCTTGTTTTCTGCCGAGCTTGTATATATTTCTATCTCCCAATTTTTTCAATTTGTCGCAGTTTGCTTTTATTTATTATCTCAGTACATTTCCATGCCTTCGTAAAGCTCTTTAAAAATCTTAAGCTCTTTAAAAGAGGGGTTAGAATAGCCTAATTTTTTTTAAAAAAAAAGCCGTCAAGAAGCTCAGTAGAAGTGCAAAGGGGGAATAACAAAATTTGTAATTTTTGTTGTTCCTTCCAATATTCAATCCAAGAATAGTATAATCATCAGCTGAACTGTTAATAAAAATTGATAATTGCGCGGAGACAACATCTGCTCTTCTTTTTTGGGGGGGTGGGGGAGGAGAGACTGGGGCTGTTAGTGTTTTATTTTAAAAGGCAATTATACGGCGATATTCATAGGAACAGAAAGTGGCCTCTAGAGTAGAAATGTGCTAACGCTGCTATTTGGAAAGCATTCACCACTCCGCAAAAGTTCCTGCTAGCACTTCTGCTCTAATGACTAAATTTGTCATAACATTTTAAAAACACAGATTACATTCTCCTCTTCCATGTTGCTTAATTGCCGCTCTGGAAAGCAGCGCACTCTGGGAGGAGGGGGGAAAAAAAAAGCTTTTCCGAAAGTCAAACGTGAAGCTCAGCTGGGATTTTATTCATGTAGCCGTGTGTTGTCGACATGTTCTGGCAATGCAAACATTTTACTCTGTCTGGACCCATTCCTGCCATTAAACTTCCTAGCACTTTCAAAACAGAGCCATTGCAAGCAGTGGTGGGTTGCTACTGGTTCGCCCTGGGTCAGGCGAACCGGTAGCAGTGGCAGCGGGAGGCTCCACCCACCTGCCCAGACATCTCTGTGCACGCGAGCGAACTGGTAGCGACTGAAATTGAAACCTATTACTGATTGCAAGGCACCATGATCAAACCATTGGCTTTTCACCATCTCTAGAAACGCAAAATACCCAACTTAGCCAGAAGTGGGTTTCACATAATTTTACCACTGGTTCGCCGCACACTGAAAATGTGAGCGTGTCTGGCAAACCAGCGAACCTTCCTCGGGCCCACATGCAGGTCACCACTACCAATTCACCAGAACCAGTCCGAACCGGCTGAATTCCACCACTGAACCTAGTGGTGATATGACAGCAGCCTTCCAATATCTTTTCACCACCTCTAGAAATGCAAAATGCCCAACTTAGGGGTGACAGGATAGCAGTCTTCCAATATCTGAGGGGCTGCTACAAAAAGGAAGGAGTCAAGTCCTTCTATCTGGGATGGTTGCCCTCTTCCACCGAGCACGCAACTCCGGGAGGGATGCGCATGGAGCAGTGAGGGAGGAAAGAGACACCTGTCTACCCAGCCAGATCAGTTGAGTCAACCCTGGTGATCAATGGGGTGATGGATGTCACAGCCAGATTGCCCTCACATCTGTGGGGGAGTCAACCTATTCTCCAAGGCACCTGAGGGCAGGACAAGAAGCAACGGGTGGAAACTAATCCAGGAGAGAAGCAACCTAGAACTAAGGATGAATTTCCTGACAGTGGGAACAATTCATCAGTGGAACGACTTGCCTCCAGACCAGTGGTGGGCTCCTCCCGGTTCGGTCTGGTTCTCCCAAGCCGGTAGTAGTGGCAATATGACATCACCAAACCGGTTCTGCCCCCCCTCCCCCTCCCACGTTATTCTTACCTTTTATTTGGCCCCACCCCCAATCTATTGCTGCCTCTTGAGTCCCAGCTGATGGCTAGAGGGAAAAAAAACTGTTTAAGCTCTTGCCGCTCGGGGCTTCAAAGGGCCCCCCTACAGCTGATCAGTGTTAAAAGAAAACAAATGAGTAGACCGGTGTCTGCAAAAATAAATGGGTAGACCAGTGCCTGCAAAAATACATGAGTAGATCAATGCCTGCAAAAATAAATGGGTAGATCGGTACAGCTCTGCAAGCAGTTAAAAGCCTGGTAGACCAGTACCTCTGCTAAATCCTAAAGAATTGTCACATGACCATCAAGCCACGCCCACACAATAAGCCACACCCACAGAACCAGTAGTAAAAAAATTTAGAACCCACCCCTGCTCCAGACATCGTGGGATGCTCTATCACTGGAGGTTTTTAAGAAGAGATTGGACGACCACTTGTCTGAAATAGGATAGGGTCATCTGCTGGAGCAGGAGGGTTGGACTAGAAGGCCTCCAAAGTCCCTTTCAACTTTCTTACTCTGTTATTCTATTTTTCTGTTCAATCTGCTTCTTACAATGATTGAGCAACGCAAGTCTGGGGAAGGAAATCAGAGCCAACGTGCAACATTCAGCAAAATGGCCCACTCCCTGCTGATGTCCCTCTATTGATGTCGACCTTAATGAGATGTCCTGCAGGCGGACATCTGCTAGGGAAGACGTTTAAGCTTTTCAGTTATTATATTTATTTATGTTCCACATTTTTGTACTGCCCATCTCCCTCCGAGAGGGACTCTGGTTGGTATATCATAAAATGTTAAGCTATAAAGCCATTGCCTCCTGAAAAAAGCACCTTGGGGACAGCCATGACCTGGATGACTGAGAATCTGTACACACTTTTAGCTATACAATTTGGGATGGACACCCTTTGAATGGTGTGGGAGTAGGAATAGATTTCCAGAGGAAAAATTGCAGACTATAGGAAACATTTGCACTGTTCAGGTGACCCTGAGGACACAGATAAACCTCCAAGTGTTTCAAGGACCCTCAAAAAGGACACAAAGGATCAGCTGTCTGCAAGGAATATAAATCCTTCCATTCCCCCACCTTTCAGTCAGAGCTGAAGAAGCTTCTTGGATGAGAAGAGAAATGTCTTCAAAAGAAAAAAAAAACGAGAAAATCCAATTGCCTCCTGAAAAAGCCCATTTGGGATAACCATGACCTGGATGACTAAGAATCTCTACACACTTTTAGCTATACAATTTGGGATGGACACCCTTTGAATGGGGTGGGGAGTAGGAATGGATTTCCAGAGGGAAAAGAATTGCAGACTACAGGAAACATTTGCATCGCTCAGGTGACCCCTGAGGACACAGATAAATCTCCAAGCGCTTCAGCGATCCTCTAAAGCAGCGTTCACCAACTGGTGGTCCACAAGAAAATTTTGGTGGTCCGCAGAAAAATTATTTGCATTTTTAATATTGCACTAAATCAGAGGTCCTCGAACAACAGCTCCTGGGCTGGATACATGCAATGAATGTTGGTGTTGCTGCAGAGAGTCTCCCCCTTTGGGGTCTTTTTATGTGTAATGTACATTATGTATCATGTACACTTATAATATAATGTATTTCTTATGTATAATGTACATTTCTTTAACCTTGCTGCCATTGTACATATGAGATACAATGACAGTAAAGTTAAAGAAATGTTGAGACCTTTGCTTTTTGATCGAGATTTTTGCGGCTGGAATATTCATTGATTTTTTTGGGGAATCACTTCCCCGGGGGGGGGGGGGGGGAATAATGAAACAAGGATCTTTTTGAATCCAATTCAGGTTCGGTTGGATCTTTGCTCAACTGGAAATGCTGTGCTCCCCACCCACCCCAGTGAGTATTTTTGCTTCAATGGGAAACATTTTCACCCAAGAATCTTTTTTTTTTTTTTTAAAGCCAAGAGAAGTAATTTTACAGTAGAGTTCCTTCATACAAGACCGGCCTAATGATTCGGAGTTCTTATTTTGTCTTTGCTAGCATGACTTTTCAAACACATTAACCCCTCAGCTCTTTTAATAATTAGATAATAGCTCGGAATTTATCTTAAAGCCATTCACTGAGTAACTTACAGACATTTTTGCAATGTTGTTAAATGACAGCCTTAAACCCAAATCCTCCTTGGCTTTAATTAATTAGAGGAGAGTATAAATCATGTAAGTTCTTGCAAAAATGTGATTAATCAAAACCAGGGATGTCTGAAATAACACTGTCACACTCCTATGCCTTCCCTAATATTCAGAGCTTTCTGGAGATTAAAGATGAAGAAACATTTGAAGGGAAAGAAATCGTCATGGCCAAACGATCCAAAAATCCAGTTTACCTCTTGTTGCATTTTATATATTTAAATAATTCCTGTCCTGCTCATCATTGGAGAAAAGACATAAATTTCTCTGAAGGCTGTAGGAATTCCCTGAGTTTAGATTCTGGTTTCTATGGACTCAACCATAACTGCTACTCAGGAAGTAAGGGTCAAATGCTCTATTTCAGCTGTGCCACAACACAGTTCCAGCTTCGAGGAACTCTGTTTTCTGGTGGAACCACTCTCCAACCTCAGACTTGGGTTAGAAATTTTGTAGTGGCCTGCTTGAGATCATAATTGTGGAAAATTGGAACATGCAGCGAATACAGACTAATGGCCTAGAGAACCTTCATTTTTGAAGATCCACTATAGGGCTTCATCTTTGTCCTACCGGACAGCTCTGTCCATCCTGTTGGAAAACATGGGGGAGGGGAGTTAGTTAAGAAAGAACCCCTTCCGATGCCACCAATTTTAACTGTTTACTGTTCTGCCCCAGCTACGGACCCCAAAGAAGGAAGCACACACAAAGTCTGTACAAACCTTAGTTTACTAAAATAAAATCAAGGGTTTTTTTTTCAAACAAAGGCTGTTAATTAACTTTCTTAACAGCCTGCAAGAATCCAAAGAATAAATAATCTTAATCTTACTATGGTTGGCAGAAAGCCCAGAAGCAATTTGCAGAGAACTAAGATCAAGGCACAAAGGAGAGTGAACGAAGTTGTTCCCTGTAAATTGCTTCGGTCGGAGTTCCTCCTTAAATAGGCTAAGGGAGTGGCCAATTAGCCCCAAGCCTTACTCTCGAGGAGACCTCCTCCTGAGGAGCCACTCCTGCCTTTTGGCAGCTCTGCGCACTCTTGCATCGAGAAGAGGCTCCTCCTCCTTGTCCTCTTCACTTATGGGAGCTTCTGAAGGCCCTGGCTAAATCCCCGCCTCTGGCATCACATCTTCTCCAGCCTCCTCATTGTCCGATTCAAGTGCCAGCTGCACAGGCTGCTGGTGCAGCACCACACCAGCCTCCTCGCTGTCAGAATCAGCCACTAGCTGCACAAGCCGCATACAGGCCACAACAGCTTATTAGGTCAACCACTTCTTTCCTTAGTTCAATGTTTCTCACCTCAAACACTTTAAAGAGGTTTGGCTTTAAGAGCATGCTGGCTGGAAAATTCTGGACATTGATGTCCACACTTCTTAGAGTGTCTGAGGTTGAGAAACATCAAACTAGTTAAATATTTGTGCGGAGGGAGTCCAAATGACATAACGGGGAAAGGAGCTATACGGCGTGATGTGGGAGAAAAGATGTCGGCTTGCAAGTAAATTAAAGTTGCAAAGAAAATCTAAGATGGCAGATTAATGGAATAGAGAGAATGAAAGAGAGAGAGAGAGAGAGAGAAAGAGAGTGGATGAATTATGAATGGTGTATAAGCAATGATCAAAGGAACACTTAGGAACATCTAAATTATCCCAAAAGCTAGAGAGGATGTCTTGTGAAAGGAATTATGTAGTATTAGAGGAAGAACATCAACTTTTTCGTGGGATCATGAGTTAATCAAGCTTCACAGATTCCTCCTTTGTGTAGTATATTATGTTCAACACGGGGAAAAAAAAACCCTTTGCAGCTGGTATGCGGCATGTAAAAAGGGGGATATGAAACACCAGAATTAAGCCAACCATCAGCCCTAGGAGTTTCAAGGAAAGGGGGCAGGTGTTTGAAAGGAAATAATGAAATAGCTGTTCTGACCCAACACCCCAAACACGGCAAACCCTCTGACGTTAACTCAAAGATTCCTTTATTATAAGTGTCAGCAGCCCCGGCGAAAGATTTCTTTCTCAATGCAGGCTAATAAGTCTGTCTGGCCAGAAGTTGAATAGTTGTCTGCCACATCTATTCATCTCTGCCACTGCCTTTTATCCCCTGAGCTAGGGTGGGACTTCGTTAGCAGTGGTGGCTCTTCCGTCCCAAGGACTGGCCCATAGATTTCCACTGCTCTCCTCTCCTCTGCCTTCTGTGCACCTGTGCGTCAGGCACTGGACTCAGCTGTCCCTCCTCTTCCTCATCAGCCACCTCCAGACCTGGGGGCTGTTGACGCTCCATCTGAGGACCGACAGATGGCCCAAGCTCCGCTTCTCTCTCTCTCTCTCCCTCCCTCCCTCTCTCTCTCTCTCTCTGACAGCTCCATTCCCTCTTCCCCCTTGGAGCTCTCAGGTTGCCTTGACTCCTATGCCTCCTCCTCCTCATCTGATTTGGCTGCTAGAGGGGCCAGTGGCCGACGGGTCACAACAATAGCTAAGAAAATTTGAAAATGTTCAGATGGTTTCCTAAACGCGTAAGGTTTTAAAATACAGATTATTTAGCTTGGGAGCTTTAAGCAACCTTTGAGGTAATCTCACAAAGAGATCAGTTTAAACTACTGGTAAACACCACATATTTCTGGTTAGACAGATCCTAATGAAAGAGATATATTTAAAACAAGGCAATGGACAAATATTCATTCTATACTGAATTTTTCCCAGTCACTCTAAAGAACTCATTCAAAATATTTTCTCTGGAATGTCCAGAGAGCTGTGGATTTTTTTCCAGGAAACATTGATGGGTCAATATCGATCTGTCCCGGAAAAGGAAATTTTAACTATCCTCAGAGATGCTTTAGCTGCTTAGACTACCACAATGTCCATTCTGTGGGCCCTGCCCTTGAATGATGTTTGATCATCGGCAATCACTTTGCACTTTATTTTTATTCGAGCCAGATGCTTTTGGAGAAATACTTTCCAAGCAGCAGAATGATTTTTTGACAGTCCCGTTATGGATACTCCAAAGTTTAAAAATAAAGGATTATTTCTGTGAAAGATGGGGGATATAATTCTCCAAGGCTTTAAGAAAAAGCTTTGATATCCATATTGGGTCAGTATGCTATATGGAGTAAATTGCTTGAAGAGATTAAGAACTCATTTTTGTTGTCAGAAAAAGGAGCAGGGGGAAAAAAATAAAAACCAACCCTGAGATTTTCATGCCACTCTAAGTATATTTCAGGACAGAAATGTACTTATTTCCAAATCTATTTTTAGCAGAGATGGTGTATTTGTAGGTTTGAAAAACTGCAGCTGAGAAATCTCAGTAAGTCCGTATATTTTAGAAAAGAGGACACTTAGAGAAGACACAAAACGAAATTTGAAAGCTTTGAATTGGTGTCCAAAACATTAAAAAAAAAGAGAGAACCACTCTAAAAAATAATTGCAATATCCAAGAACTGAATGCCTCCCAATTTATACTTTTCATGATCCCGTTAATTATTTATTTTTAGGATTCCAAAGCTGTGATTCAATCAGAATTTTTGGTAATTCTGGAAAGGCGATGTGCTCACTGTCAGGAGTTCAGCGGTTCAAATCCCTAGTGCCGCGTAACGGAGTGAGCTCCCGTTACTCGTCCCAGCTCCTGCCAACCTAGCCGTTCGAAAGCAGGTAAAAATGCAAGTAGAAAAATAGGGACCACCTTTGGTGGGAAGGTAACAGCATTCCGTGTGCCTTTGGCGTTGAGTCATGCCAGCCACATGACCACGGAGACGTCTTCGGACAGCGCTGGCTCTTCAGCTTTGAAACGGAGATGGGCACCGTCCCCTAGAGTCAGGAACGACGAGCACATACGTGTGAGGGGAACCTTTACCTTTACCTTACACATAACATTCCAGACTTGCAGAGATAGGGCTGATGATGAAACAGATTTTGCCAAGCTGACTTGGCAAAGCATCCAACAAATTCAGATTTTAGGCTGCCTTAAAACGAATCTGTAATACGGTTCCCATAAAGCTTGGAGTGGAAGTTTATAAAATTAAGTGAAAGGACACCTTACGACCTCCATTGCCCGATGCAAATTCTTCTAAGTTGCATTTCTCATTTCTCCCCGAACACACAGCCAGGCAGCATTATTAAAGCGTCAACATAATTATATTTTTTTTCCAATCAATTCCTGCCTCCAGCAGCCTGAGTACTGCTCTGAAGCTATGATTTATTATCTATCGAGTCAACCACAGTGTAACCTTCCATCTAATGGGGTTTCCTTCCATTTCCAAAGCTGACTCCGAACCTAATTTGTTTTTGAGCTGTGTTTGTGAAATTTAGCACTTGGCAGAATAAGGTGTTATAAGCAAAAATAAAAAATAAAAATAAAAAAAAAGCAAAACGAAAAAAGCAACAACGAAATTCACACATCCTATTCCATTCACCTTGCACAAAGCAATTTTGCTTCTATTAAAGCTGCAAATGGCTGTTAGACCGAAAAGGCTGTCCCTGTGTCGAGTCATTTAAACTGTGGGTAGTTGATTTCTTCTTACCTAAACAGCCACGTTAATTTTATGTACTGGGTGCAGGCTCCATTTGAAGCCTACCAACATACATATGAAGAACAGTTGTAGGAATTGGGTATGGCTAGTCTAATGAAAAGAAGGACCAGGTGTGACATGATAGCAGTCTGCCAATATCCTAGGGGTTGCCACAAAGAAGACGCAGTCAAGCTATTCTCCAAAGCCCCTGAGGGCAGGACAAGAAGCAACGGGTGGAAACTAATCAAGGAGAGAAGCAACCTAGAACTAAGGAGAAATTTCCTAACAGTGACAACAATTAATCAGTGGAACAACTTGCCTCCAGAAGTTGTGAATGCTCCAACAGTGAAAGTTTTTAAGAAGAGGTTGGACAACCATTTGTCTGAAGTGGCGTAGGGTTTCCTGCCTAAGCAGGGGGTTGGACTAGAAGACCTCCAAGGTCCCTTCCAACTCTCATTATTCTGTTAATGCGGTTTGTTTCAGTAGCTGAACTTCTTCTCTAGACTTCGTCACTAGGCTCACAGATAGGTTCTTGGGCAGTGGTGAAATCCAAGGTTTTTTATTACCAATTTTGTGGGCATGGCTTAGTGGGCGTGGTGTGGTGTGGCTTGGTGGGCGTGGCTTGATGGGCATTGCAGGGGAAGGATACTGCAAAAACTCCATTCCCACCCCACTCTGGGACCAGCCAGAATGGTGGTGCAAATACCACCATTCTGGGAATGGAGATTTTACAATATCCTTCCCCCAGAAGTGAGGAGGGAATGGGGATTTTGCAGTATACTTTCGCTGGAGTGGGGTGGGAATGGAGATTTTGCAGTATCTTTCCCCTGCCCCGCCCACCAAGCGATGCCCACCAAGCCACACCATGCCCACCAAGCCACGCCCACAGAACCGGTAGTAAAAAAATTTGGATTTCACCACTGCGCCAGTCCTTCTTTTTTTGAACTTCACTTTCTTTCTTCACAGTTAATGAAAAGGTGGGAAGTAAATGATAGGCAACATAAAAATAGATTTTTTTTATTTAAAAAAAAAAGGAAAAAAAGATTAAATTTAAGCATCAATCTGCCTCAATTATTCCTGTAAAGCAAGGCTGCATCTTACAGCTGATAATAAAGGCTTCGACGTTCAATACAAATGTCCTTTGTTGTGGAGAATAAATGCATTTCCTTGGGGAGAATTTATCAGCAACTAATTTTTCATGGCTTGCCCCAGTGATACAGAAAGGAAAAGAAAGGATTAGGATCTATTGAAACCGAGAGGAACTCCACTCGTGAATTTTTGTCAGATGGGAACATTTCAAGGGGGAAGAATGCAAATAGGTTATTATCCAGGTTGCTCTTCACTTTGGTTACTAGATAAAAATCAAACCGTAGTCCTTAAAAAAAAAAGGAGTGAGAGGGCACACATTTGTAATAGAAGGATAGGCAGCGCCTGGAGGTGGAGTCAAGAGAGTAATCGGCCTGGAGTCTTTACATTCCCACAAATGGTCTAAACTCAACCTCTCTGGAATTCTGCTAAATCTTGTCCAGTGCCAATTTGGTGCTGACTGTTAGTTGACAGAACTAATTGTATAGGGAAGGGATGCGGTGGCTCATTGGCTAAGATGCTGATCTTGTTGATCGAAAGAACAGCAGTTCGGCGGTTCGAATCCCTAGTGCCGCATCCTAGCTGTTCGAAAGCAGGTAAAAAATGAAAGTAGAAAAAGAAAAAGAGGGACCACCTTTGGTGGGAAGATGTCCGTGCTTTTCGCCGTGCCCTTAAAACTTTTTTATTTCATCAAGCTGGGCTGGCGTAAACCCCCCACCCCACCCTTAGATATTTTTAATTGTAAATTGATTTTAGTTGGGGTGTTTTAAATTATTGGGCCAAAATGGGTTTAATTCTTTTAAAAATTTTAAATTTTGTATCTGATGTTTTTATTCTTGGCTGTTCACCGCCCTGAGTCCAGTAGGAGAAGGGCAGTATAAAAATTTAATAAAATAAATAAATAAAGGTAACAGCGTTCCGTGTGCCTTTGGCCTTGAGTCATGCTGGCCACATGACCACGGAGATGTCTTCGGACAGCACTGGCTCTTTGGCTTTGAAACGGAGATGAGCACTGCCCCCTAGAGTCGGGAACGGGCGAGGAAAAATCTTTACCTTACCTTTACCTTAATTGTATAGGCATAGAACAGGGGTCTCAAACTCGATTCCATTGAGGGCCGCATCAGGGTTGTTTTTGACCTGGAGGGGCAGGGTGGGCGTGGCCAAAATGGGCGTGGCCAGCTTGACATCACTCATTTCAGGAGCACCTGTGTAGGCCCAAGCACTCTGCCAGCAAAAACAGGCTCCGAAGCTCCGTTTTTGGCTGCGACGGCCTCCTGCAACCCTCTGCCAGTGAAAACAGAGCTCGGGAGGACCTCCTGCGGCCCTCCCGAGCTCTGTTTTTGCTGGCAGAGGCCCTGCAGGCAGGTCCTTCGCTGTTCCCAGGGTGGCCCGCGGGCCAGATTTAAGCACCCCGCATGCCGGATCTGGCCTGCAGGCCTTGAGTTTGAAACCCCCGGCATAGAAGAGACATGTTTTAGCAGTTTAAACCCAAGTAGTCGCTGAGAAGTTTAACTGCAGGCCTCAGAAACCTGCGAGTTAGCAAGCTAACATTTTTAGTCCACTTTCTTGTGAGATGGGCAGCTGTACAAATGTGATAAATAAGTAGAAATAAATAGAAAACATTTACGGCAATTGCAGCCTGCAGCAACTAGACAATGAGCACAGGATATTTACAACCATTTCCTTACCTTGAGCACTTGAGTTAAGTCACATTACCATAGCAACAGACTCGGAGATATTTAAAGGATTTGAGAGTTCCACATTTCAGGGGATAATTCGTCTAGAGCTACCTTGTACTTTTTCCCCCTATTATCCAAGGTGATGTTTTGCAAAAAAAAATAATAATAAAAAAAATATCAAACTTTTCCTGTGTGGTTTTTTTTTTCCCCAAGAAGAGAATTATGGCTTCTCTTGATGCACCATTTAGAAAATATAGAACCTCTCAAATACAATTAATAGAATCATAGAATTGGAGATCTTCTAGTCCAGTGATGGCTAACCTTTTCCAGACCAAGTGCCCAAAGCACCTGCGTGTGCATGTGAATGCACCTGAACACTCAAAATGCAATGCATATTTATTTATTTATTTATTTATTTATTTATTTATTTATTTATTTATTTATTTATTTATTTATTTATTTATATGCCGCCCTTCTCCCGAAGGACTCAGGGCGGCTCACAACAATAAGAAACGAAAAATACAAAAGTTAAAAGAGAGCCGAGGTGGCACAGTGGTTAGAGTGCAGTACTGCAGGCTACTTCAGCTGACTGCTAGCTGCAGTTCAGCAGATCGAATCTCACCGGCTCAAGGTTGACTCAGCCTTCCATCCTTCCCAGGTGGGTAAAAATGAGGACCCAGATTATTGAGGGCAAGTTGCTGACTCTGTGGTAGAGCTAAGTGGGAAGGAAGGAAGGAAGGAAGGAAGGAAGGAAGGAAGGAAGGAAGGAAGGAAGGAAGGAAGGAAGGGCAACAGTGGTGCAGTGGTTAGAATGCAGTATTGCAGGCTAATTCTGTGGACTGCCAGGAGTTCAATCCTGACTGGCTCAAGGTTGACTCAGCCTTCCGTCTTTCCGAGGTAGGTAACATGAGGACACAGATTGTTGGGGTCAAGAGGCTGACTCTGTAAACCGCTTAGAGAGGGCTGTAAAGCACTGTGAAGCGGTATATAAGTATAAGTGCTAAGTGCTATTGCTATTAAAAGACGAATTAAAACAGAGTATCCAAGAAATAAAGTTAAACGTGGGAATACCGATTCAAATTTAAGATTTAAGAATATATAAAGCTACAAAATCAGTTTAGAGTCAACCCAGGCCCGCCCGTTGGAAGAGCCAGGTCTTCAAGGCCCAGCGGAAGGTTCGGAGGTCAGGGATTATCCGGAGCTCCAGGGGTAACGTATTCCAGAGGGTAAAGGCTCCCACAGAGAAGGCTCTCCCCCTAGGGGGTCACCAGTCGACATTGTCTAGCATAAGGTACCCTGAGGAGGCCAACTCTGTGGGAGTGAACCGGACGATGGCAGGCCGGCAAGAGGCGGTCTCGCAAGTACTCTGGTCCTATGCATATGCGGCCTCGTGCATGCGCCCCTCCCATTGTACATGTGTGCGCACCCCCCCCTCATGGGGCCCACCCCCTCGTGCATGCACGTACCCCCTCCCGCATGCACCCTGGGCCCCGCGCATGCATGCATGGCCCCTCCACCCTCCCCACCCCTGTGCATGTGCGCACAGGCCCCCCCACACATGCCTGTCGAGAGATGGGTTCTACTTACCTTTACTACCGGTTTGCAATGGGATCGCTCATAAGCAGATCGCCAAAGATGACATCCAGGGCTGTGGGCAGGGCCTCCTGCCAGTTTTACTACCAGTCCCTGCGAACTCGTCCGAACCAGGGGCAACCCACCACTGCTCCACGCATGTGCGGCAGAGACCCAACAACCAGCTGGGCGGCGGGAGGCACGCGTGTAGGCACGGTGGAATTGAACTAGGGCGATGGCTCGTGTGCCCACAGAGAGGGTGCTGCGTATCACCTGTGGCACTTGTGCCATAGGTTCGCCATCATGGTTCTAGCCCAACCCTCTGCTCAAGTCCTCATACCAGGGGTGAAATGCTCCCGGTTCAGACCAGATCGCCCGATCCGGTAGTGATGGAGGCGGGTGGTTCAGAGAACTGGTAGCAAAAATCCTCGCCTCCCTCCGATGCCCAGCTGAGCCGCACAATCATCAGAGGCTTTTTTTTTTTTTACTTTTAAAAGCATTTTTTCTACAACCTCTTCAACCGAAAAAATGCTTTTAAAAGTTAAAAAAAAAAAGCCTCTGACGATCAGGCAACTCAGCTGGGATTGTCAGAGCCTTTTATTTTATTTATTTTATTTCTTATTTTATTCGGCTTATATGCCGCCCTATCTCACAATGGACTCAGGGCGGCTCACAACAATAAAACACAAGCCGCTATATAAATAAGACTAAAATCTAAAAAATTTAAAATTAACCCTTAAAACCCCCTCATTAGTCCAGGTGGAGGGATTTAAAAAGCCAAGTTTTGAAAGCATTTTAGCTTTGTAGAAAAAAATGGTTTTAAAAGTAAAACAAAAAAAAATTGGCCACACCCACCCAGTCACATTATCCCCACCACCACCAAGCCACGCCCACAGAACCGGTAGTAACAAATTTAAATTTCACCACTGCCCCATACCATCCCAGACAATCTTTTCTTGAAAACCTCCAGTGATGGATAATCGAATCAATAGCCGTATAACAATTTTATTGCATAAATGGACCAAATATATGAAAATAGGACTGGGAGAATGCAGATTTGCTGATACAGCCCATTTTCTTTCCTGCGTAATCATGACACTTCACCACTATTTCTCAATTTAATTTTCTCAATAGAGCAGGAAAGAGCGTTTAATAAATTCTAAGCAATTCATGAAACACGATAATTAAAAAAGGTCACACATTTTTTTTTTTAAAAAAAGTTATAATTTGTGAGGCTGGTTAGGCAGTTTCCATTTTGAAGAGGACTGAATTAAATTTATTATATACCAGTTCCCACTAAATGGACCAAATTTTTAACATTCATAGATCATCCAGTGTTACTCAAGTGCAAGGTTTCAAATGGTCAGCGTTCGGGGAAAAAAAGATGTGGGATTTGAATTGCTGTTTTTAACCCTTATGTCAGAATATATTTAAAACACATCAAAGAATCTTGAAGGTCATTAAACAGTTTAACTACCCCATAGATAATAGTCCTCCTTCCTCCCACCCTCCTCCCATCATCCACTGTCCACAGAGTTTCCTAAATTCATGTTCATTTGCATCAATAATCCTATTGTTCAGGGTTCCAAGTAATACACCCACAGCAAACTGAACTCCGAGGCAGGTAGATTCCTCAAAGAACAATTTATTTGGATATATCGTATAGGCACAAGCTGGTGAAAACCAACTCTGAATGTTCCCGTGGTTTTCACCTGAGGTTTTTCCCCTTCCCCAAACAATCAGTCACATGGTCCAATCAGGATGCTGGCCTGTTGCCTGGTAACTTCTCTCCTCCTCTCTCCAACCACCTGTGGAAATGTCCTTGGTTCCTACAAGAAAGTATTTTGTTTTGTTTTGGCTACAAAACTCCAGCTATCTCTATTCCACCCCACTCCGTATCCCTCAGCTCCAGTCTGGCCACACTGAAGCCTCATAAGTGGCCTCGGTCAGGTCAGCTTCAGGGTTGACCCCTATCTGATCATCTCATCTTCTACCATCCCCTTCTCCTTTTGCCTTCCATTTTTCCCAAAACCAGGGTCTTTTCCAATGAGTCCTCTCTTCTCATTTGGTGGCCAAAGTGTGCAGCAGATGCCAAAAAAGCCAACACAGTTCTAGGCTGCATAAACAGAGGGATAGAATCAAGATCACGTGAAGTGTTAATAAGACTTTATAATGCCTTAATAAGGCCACACTTGGAATACTGCATTCAGTTCTGGTCGCCATGATGTAAAAAATATGTCGAGACTTTAGAAAGAGTGCAGAGAAGAACAACAAAGATGATTAGGGGACTGGAGGCTAAAACCAGGGGTGAAATCCAGCAGGTTCTGGAGAACCAGTAGTGGAAATTTTGAGCAGTTGGATAACCATTTGTCTGAAGTGGTGTAGGGTTTCCTGCCTAAGCAGGGGGTTGCTAGAAGACCTCCAAGGTACCTTCCAACTCTGTTATTCCATTCCATTCCATTCCATTCCATTCCATTCCATTCCATTCCATTCCATTCCATTCCATTCCATTCTATTCTATTCTAAGTATTTCATCTTCATCTATAGCATTTCTCCTTCCAAAGAACAGTCAAGGGATGATTTCTTTTAGGATCTTCTCGCAATGCAAGAGACTATCCAGAGTCTTCTCCAACACCATACCAGATGCTTTTTATACAAGATATACATTTTATACAGACATTTGGGTGTAACAGATGAGTTACCATGGACGTTAAACTGAAAGCCTTTTATTCATCATTAAAATCTAAGTGATTTGCAAAACAAACACCGCTCCTGCCAAGAGACAGAAGAAAAAGAAAGAAAAAAAAAACCTAGTCCAGCTTTAAAAAAAAAATCCCTTCCCCAAATTTATAGGCTCAGTAATTTATAGGTTGGCTCTCTTATAAAAGACAAAAAAGAAAGAAAAAATAAAAAATTGTGTCCTAGAATTTAAGATAACCCATTGACTCCTCGGGATTATATTTCCCCAGCTTTGAAGTTTCATTTAAATCCAACCATATAATCCCATTTTTTCCCCTTCTCTCTCTGTTTTAAGGACCGAGCGAGTTAATTCTGCAACTGAACCTACCCATTGCATTCATGTGATAAAGGAAAGCAGCTTTGTGAGAAAAATAACACGGCTATCACTAGTCCTTTGAACAAACGTGAATGTTTACAAGTAGTCCTGTTTTAATTAAGACACTAATGATATTTTAAGGGGTGGAGAAGTACATTCAATTCTACAAGCTCTCTTTAATTTCCCTTGCAGTATATTGTACTAATTCGGCATTTCACTCTCCGATTCCAGGGGCTGCCCAGAATTTCGCAAAATCTCCAAAGACCACAGGCATTCTTCAAAACTAAAGAATTTTCAATTCCCCCCCCCCCCTTTATACTATTTGCTTTTGTATTGCCCGGACAGAATTAAGAGCACGGGTGAGCTGCTGAGGGTTCTCAGGGGTTCGGGAGAACCTCTAGCTAAGATTCTGTGCAGTTTGGAGAACCCCCAAATTCCACTCCTGGCTGGCCCCGCCCATCCCTCCCCGCCCCTCCCAGGAGTCCCCGTGTGGCCTGTTTTGGATGCAGTTAAGTGCAGAGTATGTGTGGAGCTTCAGGGAGAGCAAAAAATGTGTCTACCGGAAATTCGGGAAGGCCGGAAATTCGTTTCCGGCCTCTAGAGGGCCTCCGAGGCCTGGGGAGGTCATTTTCGCACTCTTGGAGGCTCAAGGAAAGCCTCCAGAGCCCAGGGAGGGCAAAATGCCCCTCCTGTGGTGCAGGAGGCCAACTAGGCCACGCCCACTATGGCCACGCCCACCCAGCAACCAGGCAGAGAACCCCTTTCTAACATTTTTGAAGCCCACCCCCTTCAAAAGGTTGGAAGGGACCTTGGAGGTCTTCTAGTCCAACCCCTTGCTCAAGCAGGAAACCGTAAGCCATTTTAGACAAATGGCTGTCCAATCTCTTCTCAAAAACCTCTGGTGATGGAACACCAACAACTTCTGGAGTTAAGTCGTTCCACTGATTAGTTGTTCTAATTTTCAGGAAACGTCTCCTTAGTTCTAAGGTTGCTTCTTTCCTTGATTAGCTTTCATCCATTCCTTCTCGTCCTGCCTTCAGGTGCTTTGGAGAATAGGTTGACCCCCTCTTCTTTGTGGCAGCCCCTCAAATATTGGAAGACTGCCATCATGTCTCCCTTAGCCCTTCTTTTCATTAAGCTAGACATACCCAATCCCCAACTAGTTGTGTGAGTTGATTGTTCACTGACATGGAGACTGCCCATCTAAACGAATGTTTAAAATATATCTCCATCCATTTAATCCTGAAACCTTAGTTCGTATAAAGACAACCGTAAATTTGTTGTAAACATTTTGTTTCATCTTTTTACACTGGGGGGAAAAAAATTCATAAATCCCTTGCTTATTAGCGTTAACCTTTCCGTTAATGGACAATGGTGTTAATCTTTCCATTAATGGACAATTAATGATGCAACCAGGGTACTAATCTTGTGTTCATTACATGATAATGATTTAAAACAAGCACCACATACTTCTCTTAGTAGCGCAAAGTCCAAATTGCCAATGCCATTGACATTTAACAGCTGAGGAAACACCACATTCAGAAGTATGGCAGCAGAATGAATCCACCAAAGTAAATAAATTCGTCGGGATTAATATGATTTCAATTCCACCCTTACTAAATCAACCAAGCTTTAAAATTAATTTCAACACTTAATTCTTCCACAGAATTAAGTCTATAGTCAAGCAATGTAACATACCTTAGCCACAAAAAGTTTTCAATAATATCGGATAATTTCTGTTGTCCTAGCTTAGCTCAGTGGCTAAGACGCAGAGCTTGTCGATCGAAAGGTCGGCAGTTCAGCGGTTCGAATCCCTAGCACCGTGTAATGGGGTGAGCTCCCGTGACTTTTCCCAGCTTCTGCCAACCTAGCAGTTGGAAAGCACGAAAAAAAATGCAAGTAGAAAAATAGGGGCCACTTTTGGTGGGAAGGGAACAGCGTTCCGTGCACCTTTGGCACTGAGTCACGCCGGCCACATGACCATGGAGACGTCTTTGGACAGTGTTGGCTCTTTGGCTTTGAAACGGAGATGAGCACCGCCCCCTAGAGTCGGGAACGACTAGCACATATATGCAAGAGGAACCTTTACCTTTATCTAAAAGATGATGTGTTTTCTGTCTAATGTAACTCCTTTTCTACAAAATAGAAAAGCCAGATGGAAAAATACACAAATATTTGAATGTCTCTGCTCATTTGTTCATGTAATAAAATGTTGTTCTCCTTTCTTTATGATGGCAGAAACCATTCTAAATAACAGAGTCACATGTATCCCAAATCCTAGGTGATCCTTCCTTCACATTCTAAATCTTGGGCAAATATTATTTGTTACAACAGCTTCAGAATGTTGAAAAGCTTTCATTGAACAGACCAGTGCAATGATTTAAAAACCCACCAAATGAAAATATTGGCCAAATTAGTTTACTTTTATAATTACTTTTGTACGTGGTTTATTTTTTTTAAAAAAAACACACCAAAAGATCTATTTACATAGACCCACTCTGAAGTTTTAAGTCTGCCCCTGTCTGCATACAGCTTTGTGTAAGCTTTGTGATACTGACAATTAATTACATTAACTAATGGAACCAATTTCTTTCTCCTCCTGAATACCAAAAACAAAGAAGAGTAACGGGCTTCTCATTATTTCCATAAATAGGGTTCACCCCAGGGGTGAAATTCAGCAAGTTCTGACAGGTTCTGGAGAACCGGTAGCGGAAATTTTGAGTAGTTCGGCGAACCAGCAAATACCACCTCTGGCTGGCCCCAGGAGTGGGGTGGGAATGGAGATTTTGCAATATCCTTCCCCCAGGAGTGGGGAGGGAATGGGGATTTTGCAGTATCCTTTCCCTGGAGTGGGGTGGGAATGGAGATTTTGCGGTGTCCTTCCCCCCAGAGTGGGGAGGGGATTTTGCAATATCCTTCCCCCAGGAGTGGGGAGGGAATGGGGATTTTGCAGTATCCTTTCCCTGGAGTGGGGTGGGAATGGAGATTTTGCGGTATCCTTTCCCTGGAGTTGGGTGGGAATGGAGATTTTGCAGTAGCCTTTCCCTGGAGTGGGGTGGGAATGGAGATTTTGCAATACCCTTCCCTTGCCACGCCCACCAAGCCACGCCCACCAAGCCCCACCAAGCCACGCCCACCAAGCCACGCCCACAGAACCAGTATTTTTAAAAAATTTGAATTCCACCACTGGTTCACCCACAAGAATCTCCACAACACTTTTAGCCACTCTTCCCTTTGCAGCCATGAGATTAATTCTGCTTTATTTGTCTTTCTTTTTTTTAAATAAATCTCATACACTTCATCGCGTATATGATGAAAGCTCCAAATACTACTCAGTTGTTACAATAAATCAACCTAACCTAACCTGACATGTCAGCAGATAAAGCTTAATATATATGTGTGTGCGTGTTTTTCTTTCTTTTTCGTAGGTTTTATGTGCATTTCTCTTTAGCCAGATTCTTCCTACGTAAACCAAGATTTTTTGCAGCCCTAGTTCAGTGAAAACACAATCCACTAGTTTCTAGGCTTTTTTTTTTTCTTTTGGCAGCCAGCAGATCATCTTGATTTACGTAGGAAGAACCTGGCTAAAGAGAAATACATATACACATATATATTTGCAAAAGTATTAAGAGTAGAAGAGTGAGAAAAATGGTTCCACCACGGATGAATGAACACAACGATTGTTTGATGAAAGAAAGTGTAGGAGGAACCACAGAAAGGAAGGATACACACTCATTTTCAAAAAGAATAACAAAGGAGAACAATGCGATTGTTTTCTGTTACTTTTCGTTTTTTTTTCTCATTAAAATGAAAGGCAAAAAAACCGAAGCCGAAACATAAAGTACTCTCATTTTCATTTTTTGTCTTTAGCTTTTGTTTTGTTCCATTTACCTCTGGGAGAATCAGTATCCTGAGGACATAATAGAACCCTGCAAATTTCATGCTGTTTTGATGAATATAGGCTGCAAAATTTCAAGAGCAGCCTCCGATGAAATCAACCGGGGGGGGGGGGAGGGATGGAACCGAAACACCGTTAGAATGAGAAATAAAATTTAGACAAATGCACTTAAAATGGGATTACGTTGCAACGGAAGCCCATCACGAAAACATGCCTAGCTGAATGGAAGTCTTCAAAAGAAGAGAGAGGTGAGAATTAAGAATCAAGAGTTCTTCTCTTAAGAACAAAACCAGGAATCAAATAAGAATATGTGAAAAGTTCCAAAGTTGGCCAGAAACTTCAGTGGCCACTCTGATGAGATGCAATTACTTTCACATAAGATTGCCAACTAGGTCAACTTTTTAAGTTAAGGCTGTTTGCTCTCTCCACTTCTGAACACACTTAAAACTGTAGAAATGGTGGTGGACTTCAGAAGAAACCCTCCCATACTACCACCTCTTACAATATTAGACAACACAGTATCAACAGTAGAGACCTTCAAATTTCTAGTTTGTACCATATCTCAAGACCTAAAATGGACACCTAACATCAAAAATGTCATCAAAAAAGCTCAACAAAGAAGGTTCTTTCTGCCCCAGCTCAGAAATCTCAAACTGCCCAAGGAGCTGCTGATCCAGTTCTACAGAGGAATTGTTGAGTCTGTCATCTGCATCTCCATAACTGTCTGGTTTGCTTCTGCAACCCAACAAGACAGACACAGACTTCAGAGGATAATTAGAACGGCAGAAAAAACAATGGCTACCAAACAACACTGTTAAACTAGTCACTAAGTCTGCATTACTATTAATCTTCTCATTGTTCCTACCACCCATCTCCTCTCACTTATGACTATATGACTGTAACCTTGTTGCTGGTATCCTTACGATTTATATTGACTGTTTCCTAACAGAATTTGATTGCTTATTTGTTCCCTATGACTATCATTAAGTGTTGTACCTTATGATTCTTGATGAATGTATCTTTTCTTTTATGTATACTGAGAGCGTATGCACCAAGACAAATTCTTTGCGTGTCCAATCACACTTGGCTAATAAAGAATTCTAATCTAAACTAATCTAATCTAATCTAATCTAATCTAACCTAACCTAACCTAACCTAACCTAACCTAATCTCTAATCTAATCTAATGGGGAATAAAAAGTTCTACCTTTCCTGTAGAGTTGATTCTTGAACTTGGTCTACCTGGTGGGGCTGTCGCGGATGCTCCTTTAAATTTAATTTACATTTAATTTACATTTAAAGACTACTGCATTCAACTGGGTATCCAGTTCCTGCAACCGTTCTTCATATGTTTTAGCCTCCAGTCCCCTTATCATCTTTTTTGCTCTTCTCTAGAAACTTTCTAGAGTTTCCACATCCTTCTGACATCGTGGCGACCCAAACTGGATGTAGTATTCCAAGTGTGGCCTTTCCAAGGCCTTATAAAGTGGTATTAAAACACTTCACGTGATCTTGATTCTATCCCTCTGTTTATGCAGCCTCTGCACATCTATTCTCAATTTTTGGGTAGCAATTTGTCGAAAGCACAGGGAAGCCATCACTGTTGGCTGAGCTGTCCCCTCTTCCCTTAAACATTCTGCTTTTTATAGGTAATGTATTCTCCTTGACTTCCTAAGCTGGCTCCGCATTCCTGGTGGGCCTATTTGTTCTCAAAGATCACTGCACTCCGAGTGTGAAGAAGGGCTTTGAGTTTTTGACCTCGGAATAATACACCGTGGCTTAACAGGTGGCACAACATGAGGGATTGAAGTCTGAATTTAACAGACGCCCTGCTGGTTTAAGCTAATGAGATCCTTCCTTTTATCGCAGTGGGGGGGCCAGTCACCTGAAAAACAGGGTGTGAGGGAGCCTGTGGAGTCTTCCTACAAATAATTAATCACTCTTCCGTTACTTTGCAGGATACACTTGCTGGTGGCTTGTGGTCTTTCTCTCTGCAAGGGAGATAAATTCTCCTATTTGCATAAACGTCTACAGACAAGCCCTGTCTGCAGCTTTGCGGCTTCACCTTTTGATGCTCTTTGAATCACGGAGAGGGGGTATCTCCCTAACTTTTGATCCTTCCAAGTCAACCTTTCATCGGGGATCAAACGAGATTTAGCCCTGAGAATCGAGACAGGAGCGCAGGAGCGCACGGCTGGCATATTTCCTATCCTTGACACATTAAGTCAAACGCCGTTGGATCTTCTATTCCATATTGTTAGGCTCCGAAAAGGTGCCCTTTGCCAATGACACTTTCTAACCCTTGGAATACTGCATCCAATTTTGGTCACCGCCAATATTTAGAAAAAAAAGAAGTGGAGACTCTAGAAAGAGTGCAGAGAAGAGCCACAAAGATGATTAGGGGACTGGAGGCTAAAACATATGAAGAGCAGTTGCAGGTACTGTTCAGTTGAGAAGTCTGCAACCTTAAACACTCAAAGAGCCATTTGGACCCATTTCCCACAGAAAAGAAAGCACCGGGAGCCACAAAACCCTTCCCGTGCCTGACGATTTCTTGAGCAGCCACAAAACTAGCCTATGTAGTTGAATTCAACGTTCTGTTTTCTTCTGAACCTTTTCTTTTCTTGGATTTATCCATGGTTGGCCTACCGGGGGTTGAAAAGCTCAATAAATTGCTTGCCATCAGGTGTCACACATTGGCGGTTGTGACGCATATTTTGAGTGACAGGGAGCCGCAGCAGAGGGGTGAAAGACCCACATGCGGCTCCTGAGCCGCAGGTTGCTGACCCCTGAACTAGTTTAATGAAAAGAAGGGCTAGGGGAGACGTGATAGCAGTGTTCCAATATCTGAGGAGCTGCCCCAAAGAAGAGGGAGTCAAGCTATTCTCCAAAGCACCTGACGGCAGGACAAGAAGCAACGGGTGGAAACTAATCAAGGAGAGAAGCAACTTAGAACTAAGGAGAAATTAGTGAGAACAATTAGCCAGTGGAACACCTTGCCTCTAGAAATTGTTGGTTGCACCATCGCTGGATGCTTTTAAGAAGAGACTGGACAGTTACTTGTCTGAAATGGAACAGGGTCTCCTGGATCCTTTCCAACTCTGTTATTCTATGTCTATGTCTAACTCTATTTTCAGCAGGTCTTTGGTTGCAACAAAAATACTGTTGTCGGAGCATTTTCATCTAGTATTATAATCCAGGGGACTATATGCCAAATTCCATGCCTCTTTCCTGCTTTCGAAAATATCTCGCATAGCTAAAGATATGCAAAGATAGAAGAGAATGTTTGTAGCCCAGGGTTGAACTTTGGAGTCCTTGATACTCTCTGAGCTTGGTTGTTTTCTTTCAAAAGCAATTACTGTTGGGCACAATCAAGAGAGTGATAAATCATCTGGATCCTTCTAAAGGCATTAAGGGATCTTCTCAAAAGACTAATGGGCTAGGACTAAGGAGAAACGTCCTGACAATGAGAAACAATCAATGGAACACCTTGCCTCCAGAAGTTGTAGATGCTCCATCACTGGAACCTTCTAAAAAGAGACTGGAGAACCATTTGTCTGAAATGGCATAAGGTCTCCTGTTTTTGCAGGGGGGTGGACTAGAAGACCTCCAAGGTCCCTTCCAACCCTATTATTTCATATTCTAAGGACCATTCATGGATTCTTGCTTGGCTTGTGGGACACCAATGTTTCAAACGCAAAGTTATCTACCAGCAAAAGACACAATTGTCTGTATTTGGATTGTTTTATGCAAATCCTCATTTTCAGGCCAGGAAAATTATTGAAAAAGAACAGTTTCATCTGATCTAATTGCCTCAGAGATTAGCTCTTTATAATTTGCTTAGAAATCAAAGCCATTCATGGAGCCATGGGGAAATAAAATATATACGTGCCTTGTAAAGAGGACTAGCAAATGATTAAAGCATTCCCAGTTGATTATTCCTCTACCTTTTGGGTGATATGCTGATTACATTTAAATAGATTTGCATAACACCAAAGGCTTAAGTGATAGTTTGGAAGAGCGTTAATTATCATTTGCGCTGGTACAGCCCTCGCCAATGTCGTGGAGAAATGGTTAGTTCCATGGATGCTCCTGAATTTAATCTATCTTGGTTGGAACAGTCTTAGCAACAGAAGAAGAAATTAGAAGGCAATATTTGTAGCGCGGGGCTGAATTGTGGGATCTTTGACGGCCTCTGAGCTTGGTGGCTTTCCTGCAGGGTTTTCATTACCGAACGACGTAATATCATCAGTTGGGTGATTATCAACCTGGTGGGGTTATGAAACATCTGCAAGAAAACCACAACACTCGGAGACCATCAAGGACCCCACATAGAACATTATCTGGTCTTCAAAGAACCAAGCCACAACCAACTTAGATATGGCATCCCCAATTTAACAAGTTGCAGATGAGGGTAGATTTTTTTTGGGGGGGCGGAAATTTAGGTGTCAGATTTGTAGCAGAAAGTGATAACAAAGGACAGTATCATCCATGCAATATCAGTGATAAACATTCTCTGGTTTTGAGCAGACTTTTATGGGACAGGGAATTATGCAATGAGCTAGCAGTCTTTGGGCAAGATTCAGAGAGTCCTTACTACCAACAGTAATTATTCTATTATATTCTACTGTACTGTACTGTACTCTACTCTACTCTACTCTACTCTACTCTACTCAACTCTACTCAACTCTACTCAACTCTACGCCATGCCATACCATGCCACTCCATGCCATTTTTTTCTATTCTATTCTATTCTATTCTATTCTATTCTATTCTATTCTATT
>WNWU01000055.1:3567880-3596477 GCA_012654045.1 Ptyas mucosa
TCTATTCTATTCTATTCTATTCTATTCTATTCTATTCTATTCTATTCCATTCCATTCCATTCCATTCCATTCCATTCCATCCTACTCTACCCTACCCTACCCTACTCCATCCCATCCCATCCCATATTGGAGGAGCCATTGAGATGCAGTGGTTAGAATGCAGTATTGCCCACTGCCCACTGCCAGGAGTTCGCTTCTGACTGGCTCAAGATTGACTCAGTCTTCCATCCTTCCGAGGTCGATAAAATGAGGACCCAGATTATTAGGGGCAAGATGCTGACTCTGTACCCCACTTAAAGAGGCCTGTAAATCTAAGTGCAATTGCTATTTCTAGGCTGCCCATCTCACTAGTAGAGCAACTCTGGGCAGCTTAAAGTATAATAAAAGTGAAAAAATGCCAAAAACCCCCCCTCACAATTAAAGTAGAATAAAAAGTTAAAGATTAAAATTAAAAACCAAGATGCTAGGCAGCCTGGGGAGTAAGATAATTGCTATAATGCAAACAGTGTCTCTGTACAGTTGAATTTGTACGTGATCCAGATGCATCACTTTCCATCAACGAGCAGCAAGAACAACCAGTGTAACAAGGGAAAAAGTGTTGAAACCTCTTCCCGAATCGCAAAGTTGCTTTGTACGGTTTGCTTTAATCTGCAATTAATTGCCCTGATTCATCAAATCTACTCTGGCCTGCTTTGTCTCACCAGCATCTGTTTTCCAAGTTGCAGCTTCCATCGCTTGGAAACAAGACACCCACCAAATCGGTAGCTTGAGAATGATTACGATTGCAAGCTCTGACTTTTCTCTGGAGTGGATATGAATGCTTTCTCGTTCCCATTGGAGAGGATGGGAAAAAGCAAAAAGGAATAAATGGGAGCTTTAAATGGGAGGAGGAGATGATTTAATAGCTGACCAGCTGCCATGATGTTGTAATGCTGTAATGATGATGCAATGGTAGGAATGGGTCAGCAGGGTTATTTGACTGTTACCACTTGAAGAGTCTGTATTATAAGAGAGGCCCCATTGGGGCATATCTCTCTCTCCGTGTGTGCTTCCGTGCTGTAGCTGCTGATTGATTGTTTGACCGTTGCCTAGTATGTGTATGTATATGCTTTGTAGCGATAAACCACTATTTGTATGATGTATTTGCTCCTGGGTAGTCTCACATAATCATACTGTGCATTCTGACATCTTCCCACAGCCATTGTTTCACCAACTGAGTTTCTGCCTCAAGGGCTGAAGTTCCAGATTCACTACAGAGTCATCACATCCGTTGGGTTGAAGCATCTCTTGTATTTCATCCAAGGCTTTCCTCATCTAAAGAGATCACAGCATGTCCAGTTTGGTGGACTTATCCAACACCCAGGTTGATAATGATTTGCACATTTTCATAAAAATATGTATAATGTGGGGTCCTTGACGCTCTCTGAGCTTGGTGGTTTTCTTGCAGACATTTCATGACCAAACTAGGTAATCTCATCAGGGCTAGTAGGAGTGGGATTTGCTCTTATTTTGTATTCTAGAATGAAAATCACTAGAATATAAAATGAGAGCAAACAGATCCTGTTTAGCATTAATGATGTTACCTAGTTGGGTCAAGAAATGTCTGCTAGCTCAGAGGGCACTAAGAACCCCAAAACCACCTCCTCCTCCTCCTCCTCCTCCTCCACCTCCCCCTCCTCTCCACAAACCCCACTCCCTTCTAGCCCTGATCTTGTTACCCACCTGGGCAATGAAATGTCTGCAAGAAAACTGCCAAGCTCAAAAATAACCCAGGACCCCTCATTGCAATCTTGAGCTAACAAAGACAATCTTCTGTCGATGTGTGTACTTTTTTAGTACAAATTCTCTACATTATCAGTCGTTCACTATTCACTCGCTGAGAACAACGGTGTTTTTCCTCTCTTCCATCTTTTTTTGATGTGCACATAATGAGAGCAGCATTCTTTTTTTCCAAAGATTATCTGACAATTTAGAAAACCCCTATTAATTCAAGAATCGTTATCTTAACGAAAGATATCCGAGGAAGCGACTCATCAGCGATCCGGGCTTTCTGCAAACTGCATACCTTGATCTTATAGACAACCATGGTCCGATCTTTCATTTCAAGGGATCTTGAAGCAATGACGCTTTTAATGAATCTGAATTTCATGGATATTTTGCTTTCTTTGCAAGCGTCTATCTTTCAGCTAAAGAGGGACGTGGTGGCTCAGTGGCTAAGACACTGAGCTTGTCGATCGAAAGGTCGGCAGTTCAGCAGTTCGAATCCCTAGCGCCGCATAACGGGGTGAGCTCCCGTGACTTGTCCCAGCTTCTGCCAACCTAACAGTTCGAAAGCACGTTAAAAAATGCAAGTAGAAAAATAGGGACCACCTTTGGTGGGAAGGTAACAGCGTTCTGCGCACCTTTGGCATTGAGTCATGCCGGCCACGTGACCACAGAGACGTCTTCGGAATTCGGAATGAATTCTGTTCATTCACAGATGAGTCCCAAATAGTTGCAAAGAGTCCTTCGGGATAAGGCTGATAATCACCCACCTTTATCTCCCTTGACACGCTGCCAAAGATCTAATTGGCAAAGCCACACAGAGTCCAGAATCAAATAGAGCTTCAGACTTTAAACTGAACAGAATTAACAACGTTGCTTCCTGCAAAGGCCTACATGCCTTTGCTCCTCTTTTAAGTCTTATGAGAGGAGCCAATCATCTCCCAACCCTACTCCCGAGTTGTCCCTTTTGTTTTAACTGTTCTTGCCTTCTGGCAGGTCTGCGCATGCATGCACTGGGAACAGGCTCCCCCTGTTCCTCTGCCTCACTGATGTCCGACTCTGGAGGCTCCGGAGGCAGCACATTCCTCCCAGATGGCCCTTTCTCTGCCTCCAACACAGAGCCCTCATCCAAACCTTCCCCAGACTCCAGGACTGGCCCATGTTCCTCCCCAGCCTCCTAACTGTCTGACTCTGCTGCCAGCTCCCCAGGCTGCTGCTGGACCACAACAGTTTTCATGCCTAAGGCGAAACTAGAACTCCCAGTCTCCTGGTGATTGGCCCAACATCACCCAACCCTTAGGCTGGCACTCACGCCTAAGGTGGGATTAGAACTCCCAGTCTCCTGTTGATTGGCTCAAAGTCACTCCGCAGTTGTCATGCCTAAGGCGGGACTAGAACTCCCAATCTCCTGGTGATAGATCCAAAGTTATCCAGCCAGGTTTCATGCTGAAGGTTCAACTAGAACTCGCCTTCTCCTGGTTTGCAGCTGGTGCATTCACCACCAGACCAAACGGGCTCTCAATTTTACGAAAGAGTAAACTTCTCCATGTCTTCCAGTTTACGAAATCACATACGTCCTAAAGTAACATATTTCCAGCAGCTGCCTGGAAATGTCCTCCGTCATCATTATCCTCTGGATGTCTGTCTCCGTCTCTCTCTCTCTCTTTCTCTTTTTTTCTGCAGAGTTTAATTTAAGTCACAACTTTCTAAATGGATTTATGCTGTGCAATAAAGTTGTCAGGGTAGGTCTCAAATGGAGAGATACATGGATGTGTTTGGTTATATTTAATCCTCCGGCGCTACCAAACAGCACGCGCTGATGAGGAATTAGGAGGTTTTCTTCCTTTATAATATTTGTATATTTACGAACGATCGGTGCCTCAAAATTTCTACAAATTTTGTTTTGTTCTTTGAGTTTCCACAGCAGGGGAACAAATCGAGAGCGATTGCCTCTTGTCAACATAAGTTTTATTCATGAGAAAAAGAGAAATGGCTTTATTTTTGATGGGGGAAAAAAAACAAGTAAAAACTAAAATACATATTAGAGTTTGCCCCCCTCCATATTCTTCAGGACTTTTAATTTTAAATTATTTCTTAATAGTAGACCGAAAGCAATAGAGGGATCCATTTAATTAAATAGCAGAAGATAGCTGCTCAGAGTCAAAAGATAGTATGTCCTGATTACCATTGTGATTTTTTTTTAAAAAAAGATAAAATTTATTCAGTCTCTCCTTCTGAGTCCTTTCGACTGGTAGGTAATCGATGCCATCCAGTAGTGCAAGAAATATCTGGATATTTTATGCCTTTCCTTCTACTTTTATGTGAAGTAAATGAACTGCAGTATAGAGACTGTTTGTGTACTCTATAGACACTGAACTCAGTGGTGGAATTCAATTTTTTTTACTACCGGTTCTGTGGGCGTGGCTTGGTGGGCCTGGTGTGGCTTGGTGGGCGTGGCAGGGGAAGGATACTGCAAAATCCCCATTCCCTGCCCACTCCAGGAGAAGGATATTGCAAAATCCCCATTCCCACCCCACTCTGGGGCCAACTAGAGGTGGTATTTGCCGGTTCTCCGAACTACTCAAAATTTCCGCTACCGGTTCTCCAGAACCTGCCAGAACCTGCTATAATTTCACCCCTGACTGAACTTGGAAAATAAAATATATTTATAAGTTTGAATCTCCTCCATTGGGAATCCTTTAGCTAGATTCTTCCATCATGCTAAGTTTTAGTTTCTTTAATTATGGCTTAGAAACCACAGAGGCAATTTCCCCTAAGTATCAAGATTAAATCTCAGTTATGGTCCCTAAAGCTTTCTTCAGCTTTTCTCCTTCCTCATTATGGGTGCTAACATGGGTTTATGATGGGCCACAGGCTGTTTCTTTGATGTCATTTCCAAAATAAGTATTTCATTCTTGGCATAAGAAACAACGGGAAGACTCATCGTTGGAAAGAAGAAAGAAAAATCCTAAAAGATTACTAGAAGACAGATTCCAACTGGACGTTAGGCATGAGTCATAGTCAAGAGGAGAACTAATTATCCAAAATATAATTTGCTTCCCTTATTTCTTAGAAAAGGGGATGAGTTTGGAATGCAACGTGGATTTATTAGAGCCAGCATTTTTGACCAGGGACTGAATCCTAAGAATGGCAGACCTAGTACAAAGAAAGGAGTGGAGCCAGCTTACAAATGGAGTAAAATAGAATTTAACGAAAGGCTACTCATGAAATTATTCTCAATCTAATTCGTAATTTTCTCTTTCCGTAATTTTAAATGTGAACAATTCTGACAACTTTTGAGGAGGGGGGGGGATGGCCTCATACCCAAGGCTTTAGGAAACCCATGAGGTCCTCAGACAAATCTGTTACCTGGAAGAGTTTAATGTAACCATATGCATGAAGAGCCACAGTGGTGCAGTGGTTAGAGTGCAGTACTGCAGGCTACTTCTGCTGACTGCTGGCTGCCTGCAATTTGGCAGTTCGAATCTCACCAGGCTCAAGGTTGACTCAGCTTTCCATCCTCCTGAGGTGGGTAAAACGAGGACCCAAATTGTTGGGGGCAATAGGCTGACTCTGTAAACAGCTTAGAGAGGGCTGTAAAGCAATGTGAAGTGGTGTATAAGTCTAAGTGCTATTGCTATCTTCCTTCCTTCCTTCCTTCCTTCCTTCCTTCCTTCCTTCCTTCCTTTCTTCCCAGTTGTTAGAATGCAGTATTGCACTCTAACTCTGCCCACTGCCAGGAGTTCGATCCTGACCAGCTCAAGGTTGACTCAGCCTTTCATCCTTCCGAGGTCAGTAAAATGAGGACCCAGATTGTTGGGGGGGCAAGAGGCTGACTCTGTAAACCGCTTAGAGAGGGCTGTAAAGCACTGTGAAGCAGTATATAAGTCTAAATTCTATTGCTATTGCATCCTCCAACCCCAATCTTACACCTTATTCAGAATACTTGTCCTAAGCAGAGCTTGAGACGGCCAATCTCAGGGAAGGAGATGAAGAAATAGGAAAAGTAAATAAATAAATAAATCTCCTTATTTTAAATGTATAGCCCCTTCTAATAGTCTTTGTTCTACTCCACTAGTACAGTGTCCCCCAACCTTTGGGGCACCTGGGACCAGTTTCATAGAGAAAGGTTTTTCTGCGGCTCGGAGGCAGCATGGTTTCATCTCCTGCCTGCATCCCGTGAATTGGGCTTCGCTTGTTTGCGCGGCCTGGTTTCTGGAATGCCGCAGCCCAGTTCTGATACATGGACCAGAGATTGGGGACTCCTGCACTAGTAGAAGTAGCGCTAATGATGATGATAAAAACGATGATTGCAATGACTAGTAGGGTTGCACAATGCTCCAGATTTCATTTGGAAGAGATATTCGGGAATGCAGAGGAACACAAGAATCACAATTCCCATTCCAACTCATTAACGTAACACAGTCTTCATATCCTCAGAAGAGACATATAGAAGTCTCCCATATGTCTCTTCTGGCCCCCTTCAAGGACAAGGACCTTCCCATGATCTGTCCCTCAACCACCACCCTGATCCATGCAACATGGTCTCTCTCTCTCTCTCTCTCTCTCCAACTTGTGTGTATGTCAACTCTTCTCTTTTTGACCTGCATGACAATTTCATGAACTAGTTTGAGAAATCCTTCGCCTGACCTGATTTTTCCCAGAAAACAATTTCTGATGCAAAAAGGTAACCCGTTAATTGTGCTCCGCTAATTAGGGTGGAAGAGACGAGGCCTCGTCGAATGGATTCAGAACTGATTTAACAGCGATTGGAATCAAATTCCGAGGATTTCAGAGGGAGGGGAACAGAGGTACGCAAAATAACAGTTGTCTCTTTAATCTGTTTTATGTCGGCGGCAAGGCATGTGTTAAGCTGTTCTTCAAATTAGCTGTTTTAACTTTATTGGAAGTGTTTAATTCAAGGACAGCTGGTTCGAGTTATAAACACAGACAGTGGCATTTTACGAAGAGAGAATGGGAACCTACGCAGTGCCGAAGTTTCTCGATATCCTCTTGGGAGGCTTCTGTATAATGAGTCAAATCATTATTCTCCTTTTAGCTTAATCGTGTTTATACTGACTGGTGACGCAAATTTTACAGAGTCAGGAAACCTGTTAGCTAACTTCATTACTTTCCCGAGGCATAATTGTTTCAGTCCATCACATTCCCTAATGGACTCCTTAGCGTGCACTTGTCCATATCCTTTTTTCTTTTCTTTTTTTTTTTCTGGTGTGTGAAATTTCCCATAATTGCACTGTCAAAATCTCACAGCATTGGGGGAGGGGGCAGGACATGAAATCAACTAGAGCCATCAAAATCCATCCTTCCGATGACAATATGGCACCTCGGATTCATCCATACTCAACTGTTGGTTGATGCCTGTGGAACACTTTGAGATTTGATCCACCGAGGATCCCTGATCTCCTCAAAGAGAGCACAACTGCCCAAACTTTTCCCATTAACTCACTCAACACGATGCAATTCACAGATTTTTTTTTTTACAAATGGGGACTGTCACATAGTCACATTAATATATGTATTCTCTGTTCTTCGGCGTATTTTAACTACGAGCCCAAGGGACTTCACAAGGCCTTTGAACATTGATCAAGAAAGACTAATAAATACTACAGTGTATAAATAAGATTTAAAGGCAGTGTGCATGCAGAAAAAGAAATGAAGATATATATATATATATAAATAAATGAAACCGCAAACAAGAGCAAACTTTCTGGGTTTTACAGTTCTGTTGAATGAATACACTTTTATCACTCTGAGATGATAATTCTACCCCCATAAATCATGAAACGTGACTGAGCTGGCTTTAGATCTCTGAAGCAAAATAACACGGAGAGTTTTCAAGTTTTCTTTTTTATCTTTTGGTTTTTAGATGGTTTAGCAACCTAGATGTGCTCAGGACAGTGGTGAGTTGCCCCCGGCTTGGACCGGTAGTAAAACTGGCAGGAGGCTCCGCCCACTGACCCGGATGTCATCGTAGGTGATCTGTACATGCGCAGAAGCTTTGGCGCATGCACAGAAGATCACACGTGGGCACAGAAGAGCGTGCACGGGCGCACTGCAAACCGGTAGTAAAGATAAGTAGAACCCATCCCTGGTTCAGGACTATGAATTTTAGGGCTGAATCTGGTGAGGACTGCAACCACTGACTCCGTGGCTAAGGAAGGTCATTACGTGAAGGTATCTGAGTTGCTCAAGGCCACCAAGTGAGCATCTAAGAATATGATAACTCAGAAAGTTGAGAGTAAAACCCAAAAAATTAGATTTAGGGCTTTGGATGTATGTGAAGGACTAGGGGAGACATGATAGCAGTGTTCCAATATCTCAGGGGCTGCCCCAAAGAAGAGGGAGTCAAGCTATTCTCCAAAGCACCTGAAGGCAGGACAAGAAGCAACGGGTGGAAACTCATCAAGGAGAGAAGCAACTGAGAACTAAGGAGAAATTTCCTGACAGTGAGAACAATGAATCAGTGGAACAACTGGCCTCCAGAAGTTGTGAATGCTCCAACACTGGAGGTTTTTAAGAAGTTGGATAACTATTTGTCTGAAGTGGCATAGGGTTTCCTGCCTAAGCAGGGGGTTGGACTAGAAGACCTCCAAGGTCCCTTCCAACTCTGTTAATCTGAAGGGGATGGCTTCTTTGTCCTGCAGAAGACAATTCAGCACTTATGGTTCAGGGTTCATTCCTGTATAAAGTAAAAACATCTCATCTACCCATCTCAGACCTGAATGAAATCCGTTCCTAGAGGGAATGGGGATTTTACAGTATCCTTCCCCAGGAATGGGGAGGGAATGGGGATTTTACAGTAACCTTCCCCTGGAGTGGGGAGGGAATGGGGATTTTGCACTAACCTTCCCCTAGAGTGGGGAGGGAATGGAGATTTTGCAGTATCCTTCCCCTGCCATGCCCACCAAGCCACGCCCATCAGGCCATGCCACGCCCACCAAGCCACACCCACGGAACCGTTTGTAAAAAAATTTGAAACCCACCACTGGATAACATCGTCATCCTAATCCATGTTACCCCTGGAGTTTCAGCAGGTGAAAATGAAAACATCAAGGATGCAAATCAAAACTCATCAGTCATATTCCAGGCTGCGCTTGATTGACCGCCGTTGCTATTGTTCCCAGAATTCCTTGAGGTGATGTAAAACTTCAGTGGAATCGTTCTAAGGCAGGGGTGTTTCACTCAAGGCCAGTGTGGCCAGCCTGGAAATAGCAAAAGTCCGGCCTGCGGTGCCTCTGGTAGCCAAAACAACCCCCATCCCTACAGCCTGTGGTTGGCCTGGATGTCCTCCTGCAGCACTCTGCCTCTCAAAACTGAGCGTAGGAAGGGCGTGGCCCATTTTTGTCCTAGACCCGTGATGGCGAACCTATGGCACGAGTGCCACAGGTGGCACGCGGAGCCATATCGGTGGGCATGTGAGCTCAGCTCTGGCACGCATGCATGCGCCAGCCAGCTGATTTTGGGGCCTTCTGGGCCCACCAGAAGTCAGGAAACATACTGTTTCTGGCCTCCGGAGGGCCTTTTGGGGGGGTGGGGAAGGCCGTTTTTGCCCTCCCCGGGCTCCTAGGAAGGCTCTGGAGCCTGGGGAGAGCAAAACACAGACCTACTGGGCCCACGGTGCCATCACGTGCCAAAAGTGGGGTGATCACGGGAGGGTAGGGCGTATAGAATTATGGATGTGGGCACGCATGCGTGTGACCCCACCACACTCCCCCCGCTTTTGGCACACGATGGCAAAAAGGTTAGCCATCAGTGTCCTAGACGGTCTCCTGCAGCATCCTGCCAGCCAAAATATACACACACACACGTTTTGGCTGGCAGAGTGCTGCAAGGAGCGTCCGTCCCATCTCTCCCCACCCAGGCCAGCCCACGGAGAACTAGATTGCTGATCCGGCCCTCAAAGAAATCCAGTTTCACACTCAAAATGTTGAGAATCCTCCGAATAAAGGCTGCCGCCATTGTGTTATTCTCCCCTATTCCAAATTTCCCACTAGTCTCGACACGCAAGAGTGGGACGACCAGGGCAGTCTTTATGCATTTAATTAAAAAAGTTTTTTTTTAAAAAAAAATTAATTGTCCCTTCCATTAATTGACTAATTATGAATTAACAAAGAATTCATTCGTTCCATTCTTGTACTCGCGTAAATTCAACTTACGGCCGTTTATTATTTCTGCCTTTTCTAAACGCCATTATTTCCAAACTACAGGCTTGGCACAGCCATAATTGGTTGCTACTTAGCCGGCGTACATATTTTGCTCCAAAGTAGTTTTATATTCTTTATGGCGAATAATCCCTTATCATTATATACATACCGAGGATGGCTTTTATCAGCAAAGCCGAGTTCAACAAATTTGCAATGCAAAGCAAAAGATTGTTCCTTGATTGTGTCTACATGTTTTTACCTTTCCTGCAGGTACATTTATTCTTAAATGGGGAAAAAAAGAAGGGTGGAAAAAATAAAGATATACTGCAGGAATCTGAAATAGTTTCTTTTAAAAGCAGATTGATTGTCGAAACCTCTTCATGCATTTCTAAGCCCCCTGGAAAATAAAGAATCGATAAAAACAAAAGATATGTCTCTGGAAATATCACCACAAAAGACTTCTTAGAAAAGTTACCTGTCATCCTTGAGAGGTAGAATTTTCTTTCAGGAATTGAGAGTTATTTTGCAGGACAAAAGATAATTTCCCAGCATAATTATATTTTCTCTGAACAAGACAGGACGGCGTCGGAATACGGCTGAAAGAGCCACTGTTATTGATTGTTGCTGTAGAGCACTAGGGAGATGGCCTTGAAAACAAATGTGGGGCAGCGGTTAGGAAAATATGAAGTTAGTGCGGAGACATGGGAAGGGGCGAGAAAGAAACTCACGAATACCCCACCTTGACTTTCTTTGATATAAGAGGGAAGGAGGAAAATGCAGTTTTTTTGAATCAGTTCTTTTGAATCTTCTCTCTATAAAGGATGGGATGGGATGGGATGGGATGGGATGGGATGGGATGGGCTGGGAGGGGAAGGGAGGGGAGGGGAGGGGAGGGGTGGGAGGGAAGGGAAGGGAAGGGAAGGGAAAGGAACCCTGCCAGTGGGGGTGTGAACTGATTGGGTGGGAGCATGGCTGTGTTCTAATTGGGTGGAGGTATGCTTTGATTGGTTGGGGGCCTGGCTGTGCTCTGATTAGATGGGGGGGTTGGCTGTGCTCTGACTGGATGGGGGTGTGCTCTGTTTGGGTGGAAAACAGAGTTAAAACTCTGGGTGGAAAACTCAGTTAAAAGGAAGAAACAGCTGCGATCACACATTGCTCCTGGAAGCACGAAGCCAAGAACGCCAGCCTGAAGATGACGAATGAGACTTCGTCGAAACATCGCCAAGACACTTCCAATTTTACGCGGGAGAAAACCTGAATAACCAAAGACCTACATACAAACACCAGCGAAAACCTCAGAATATATATATATATATATATATATATATATATATATATATATATATATGTATGTGTGTATATATATATATATATATATATATATATATATATATATATATGTGTGTGTGTGTGTGTGTGTGTGTGTGTGTATGTATGTATTCTGCTGAATAATTAAAAGATATTCTGATAGTCAGTGGACACCACTAGACAGGACACAACCTTCATCAATGTGACATCCAAGGATTGTTTGAAAAACGAGTGTCCACAGAAGAAAACAGGCCCAGATGCTGATGTGGTGATGTAAATATGATGGATAATATTGCCTGTCTACAGCAAAGAGCTGAGCAAGAATAGGTTTTTTTATTAGAGGACTATCACAGAGCGATTACTCTGCAGAGAGAAACGTTGCTGGAGAAATACAGGAAGAAGGGAAAAAAATAGCTACGTGTGGAGCAGGGATAATAGTAAGGTGTCTTTTGGAGGAGAAATCAAAGTGCTTTCATGTTTCGGTAGCATCGAAAGGTGGTATTTAGAGAAGGAAGAGGAGAATACGATCTCTTCGATGAAAAAAAAGAATCTTTCAGATTCCTAGGTCCTGAGTTCAGGCAGATATTTGGATCCTGGAGTTTCAGTGCAAAGTTTTTTTCATAGGCTGTGTCATCCTTACAAAATTCATTTAGTAACCGTTCAAAGTTACAACGGCACTGAAAAAAAGTGACTTATGCCCGTTTTGCATTGCAGCTTCCCCGGTGGTCACAGGATCCAAATTCAAACATTTGAGAACTGACTCACATTTATGACCGTTGCAGGGTCCCGGGTCACGAGAGTCCCCCCCTTCCCTTTTGCTACTTTCTGAGAACGGGGAAGTCAGATTCACTTAACAACCGTAGCAAGAAAGGTCATAGAACAGCACAAAATTCACTTCACAAGTGTCGCGCTTAGCCAAGTAAAATTTGGGCTCAATTGGGGTCGTAAGTCAAGGACTGCCTGTACACAGACACTTTCCCTCAAACCCACCCACCCCTCCCTGCCTCCCTCTTCCTATACCTGACTAGGTAGCTATGGTGGCTAAGACATTGAGCTTGTCGATCAGAAAAGTTGGCAGTTCGGCAGTTCGAATCCCTAGTAAAGGTCTCCTGCGTGAGCAGGGGGTTGGACTAGATGACCTCCGAAAGTCCCTTCCAACTCTGTTACTGTTTTTTTTTTTTTTAAAAAGGTCAGATTCTCTGTGACCCTCAGAGATTACGGTATTCAGATCCTCGACCTCTTTTTTGGGGAGGGGTGTCTTGTGTCCATCTGCACTTCGTTCTTCTAATGATCACAATGACCACATCTGCAAGAAAGCAACCAAGCTCAGAGAGCATCAAGAACCTCATAGTCCTTTTCCTCCTCCTCCTCCTCAGTCCCTTCTACCATTGATGATGTTACCTAGTTGGGTCATGAAACATCTGCAAGAAAGCAACCAAGCTCAGAGAGCACCAAGGACCTCATAGTCCTTCTCCTCCTCCTCCTCCTCCCTCCCTTCTACCATTGATGTTCTTACCTAGTTGGGTCATAAAACATCTGCAAGAAGACTACTAAGTTCAGAGAGCACCAAGAGCCCTACAGTTCGACTCTAAGCTACAAATATTCGCTTTTATTGGAAATTTGCTATTGTGTGCATTTCCCGAACTGTGGTGAGAACTACCTTTCACGCTAACACCCAGTTGAGCAGTTACCCAGTTGGTAACATTTCAGTTCTGTTAGTTTTCTAGAGACGTGACATGTTTCATTGCTTTATCCAGGTATTCAAAAAGACAAAATAAAAGACTGGGGGATGGGAAGAGAGAAAGCTCTACAGTGTTATAAATTCTAAGGAACAATTTGTTGCAACAGGCTCAAAGCACAGAGCAATTAATGGATAAATAGGTAGGAGAAACTGAAAAGGAGTAGAAAGAAAGAAAAGGAATAAGTAAAAAGAAAACCATTTGTTTTCTTGGGATTCTTTCGTTCAGCCCAACATACATTTGAAAGTCATAAGCTGATATTTTATGTTGTCTCCATAAACAAGGGAGATTTTTAACCTTCTCTGCAAAGCGGGTAAAGCAAGGGATCGTTCCCATGAGTTTAGTTTCAATCTTGAACTGTGACATGACGAGGAAAGATTGACATATAGGAAGAAAACCTGAATCTGAAATTTTCCAGGTTTTCCCCACCCAAAGAAAAGAACCAAAGTCCCTGCTCAACATCCACATGCCCATCACATGGTCCAATCCAAGCAACATCCCAACTGGAGATGCCTCCCAGTCACACCCCACCAGGTGCAGGGCAAGATGTCCTTGACTCTCTGAGAAAGGAATGTTATTATGACTATATATCACCCCTGATCCATACAATCCCCCTTCCCAGTTTCCCACAGTAGTAAACGTGGCAGGTCTGAAGGCCTAATACAAAAATGGCTTCCTGACATTTGCTCATCAAGAGGCAGGTGCATTCTGCCTGCCCTCGGTGAAATTTCGGAATGCGGGGTTGCGTTTTCATCGGGAAAGTACATTTCGGCATTGCAGACATAGATTAAAATGCAGCCGGGCTTCCCTCCCGCTCCCCTTTTTCGGTTCACACCGCTGTAAATAACCCAACCTTTCTTTTAAATAAATGTGGGGGTGGGGGGGGAGGAAAGGAAAGGAAATTCAACAAACCTGATCGAGATGAAATATCTTTTCAGATAAAGGCCTGGGTGCACAGTGCGCAAAGCAGCATCAATGAACATACCCAAGAAATTCTCATTGCGTAGAAGTGAATGTGTATGCGTGCTGATGTTTCGATAAAGAAAACCCGGTGTGTATGTGTCTTTTTGCGTGCGTCCATGCGTGGGTGTGAAAGGGTTGGCGTACTAGTGTTTGTCCAGCTATGGACCCCAAAGAACACAGCACACACAAACTCTATACAAAGCTTATTTTACTCAAATAACTTAGTCTTTATCATTCAAAGGCTGTTAATGAATTGTCTTAACAGCCTACCAGAATTCTAAGATAAAGTAATCACAGTCTTACTAGAGTTGGCAGAAAGCCCAGAAACAGTTTTGCAGAGAATCCAGACATGAAGGAGAGTGAACTAAAGTTGTTCTCTACAGCTTGTTGCAAGCAGCGTTCATTCTTAAATAGGCTAAGGGAGTGGCCAATTAGCCCCAAGCCTTACTGTCGAGGAGACCTCCTCCTGAGGAGCCACTCCTGTCTTTTGGCAGCTCTGCGTGCTCATGCATCGAGAAGAGGCTCCTCCTCTTCATCCTCTTCACTTAAGGGAGCTTCTGGAGGTTCTGAAGGCCCTGGCTGAATCCCTGCCTCTGGCACCACATCTTCTCCAGCCTCCTCACTGTCCGACTCGAGTACCAGCTGCATAGACTGCTGATGCAGCACCACACCAGCCTCCTCGTTGTCGGAATTAGCTACAATCTGCACAGGCCGCTGACGGGCCACAACAGTGTTTGAGCATTTGTGCAAAAAGACTAATTCACCAAAAGACAGGGAAGGCAGTCTTTCGGATGCTTTTCAATGGAGCTTTGGACTGCAACAACACAAAAGGCATTGTGTTGCAGCTACTGGCAGGCAAATTCTAGCTTCTTGGACAGACACCCCAGCTGGCTCTGCAAAAGAATGGAAAGCAAACTTAGTGGAGGGGTTGGAATGGATCTCACATGGAGAGCAGTCTTTGTTTAACAAGGGATTGCTGGGAGGTAGACACGTGAGTGTCTTCCTTCTACTTGACTTTTCCCTGAGACACCATCAGAAGTGGTATTCAGCCGGTTCAGACCGATTCGCCCGAACAGGTAGCAGAAATCATCCTATTTAGGCACGTTTTTGAGGCTGAATGCATGTGTGGAAGGTGTGAATGTGAATAAAGTGCATGCATGGAAGACTGGGCGTGTGCGTGGACAGGGTGCATGTGAGCGAAATGAGCGCATGCATGCACACATTTGTGAACTGGTAGGGGAAGTAAGTGAATACCACTCCTGGACACGATGCCTAGATGCATTCAATCTCTCCCTCTCTCTCTCTCCTTCCCTCTCTCTCTTTTCTAACCCAAAAAGAACAATGGAAGAGGGTTGAACAGTGGGCTTCTTGGTGTTCTTTGAGCTTGATGGTTTTCTTGCAGATGTTTCATGACCCAACCCAGGTAACCTTATTCAATCCACTGATGATGTTACCAGTTTGCAGAAACATCTGCAGGAAAACCACCAAGCTCAGGGGGCATCAAGGATCCAGCAAAACGTTCCTCTATATCTCATGGCTTTCCACCAGCAAGGTGTGATGTTCTTTCCAGAGGAGATATGAAGAATCCATCTTTGTTTTGAGACAAAGATGCTAGATCTTTCTTCTGCTGAGAGACCTTTGGCTTCCCATCAGGTTTCTTCTTCTTCTTCTTCTTCTTCTTCTTCTTCTTCTTCTTCTTCTTCTTCTTCTTCTTCTTCTTCTTCTTCTTCTTCTTCTTCTTCTCCTCCTCCTCCTCCTCCTCCTCCTCCTCCTCCTCCTCCTCCTCCTCCTCCTTCTTCCTTTTCTCCTCTTCCTCCTCCTTCCATATCCATCATCAGACATTGGCAATCATGTTTAGGGTCCCATTTTTATCAACAGCCACACACAAAAAAAATGCAGCTGAGTTTTCTCCAAACCAGTTCCTTAGATTTTGAAGCCATGATGTCCTTCTTCTTCTGCCTGGACCTCATTTGCCTTCAATCATTCCTTGGAGGATTAAGTGAAGGATGCCGTATTTTTCCGAGTGTGGCATCACAGGTCCAAAATATTCTAACTCTCACTTTTTCAGGTTTAGTATCTAGAAATTACAATCTTGTCTAGAGGAATTCAGGACCTTCCACAGTGTCTGCAGACCATATTAGATCTTCACGTAACTGGGACGAGGGGGGGAGTTAGGGTAGAGAAGAGAGATTTCCACTCCTTATCTCCAGTACAGCCTTCATTCTTCTCAAGAGCTTACCTTTCCTCCCACTTTAATGAATCCGTTGAGTTTATGAAGAATGAGCAAAGCAAACTCATTATTTATTCAGCCATGAATTTCAATCAGGGAAAGAAAAAGAAAAAGAGAGAAAAATCTTGGGAACAACTGCATAATAATGTTCTTTTTAATGATCCTTTGCTTTCTTTTTTCTTTCTTTGAAAAAGCCCTTTTCTTTCTGGGATAAAAACAAAAAAAAGCTTCAAACTTAATAACCGCATTTTCCCATTAGCATCTCTGCTAACCTAAAGACAAATTTTGTAGCCCTGGGGTGAAACTCCCCTTACTAATTAGTTCTTCTTGGTTGTACAGCAGAAAGATGACAAATCTCACCTTGTTTTTGATGTCTCTTGGTAACTGTTGAAACAAACAGGGAAACTCTGTTTGTTGTCGTTGTTGTTGTTTTCCCAGCAGAGGTATTCCATTCTTTCTTCGCTCGCTTAGGAAGCTAGGCTAAAATTGGCATCGTGTTTTGGAGATGTACCTCATGAAGAAGTCATGTTGGGTTGGATTATGGTCCTCCCAAGAGACGGGTATGATGGCGATGACAAAGAAGATGTTGACGCATCATTTAACTTTCATTTCAAGTGTCGAAAGCCCAGAAAACACTTGATGGATAGAACAATTTTTTGGTGACACAAACAATCGCACTCACACAGAGAGATGGGTGAATAGACACCGTTTGCAACCGAATAGCTTGCCTTCAATGTATTAAAAGGGGAACACTCCTTACACCGAGAGGCTGTGGGATATTTATCAACAATCCCAATTGGTAGGACGTGTGACATTCCGTCTTCCTGGTTAACAAGTCAAAGTAACAGAATAACAGAGTTGGAAGGGGACCCCTGGAGGTCTTCTACTCCAACTCCCTGCTCAGGCAGGAAACCCTATACCAAGGGTCAGCAACCCTCGCATGTGGCTATTTCACCCCTCTCTGCTGCGGTTCACTCAAAATATGTGTCACAATTGCCAAGGTGCGACACCTGCCGGCATGCGTTTTATTGAGCTTTTCAACCCCTGGGAGGCCAACCAAGAAAAGTTTCAGAAGAAAACAGAACGTTTAATTCAACGACAGGCTAGTTTTGTGGCCGCTCAAGAAATAGTCAGGCACGGGAAGGATTTTGTGGCTCCCGGTGTTTTCTTTTCTGTGGGAAACGGGTCCAAATGGCTCTTTGAATGTTTAAAGTTGCAGAACCCTGACCTATACCATTTCAATGCTGGTTTTGATCTATAAAAATCTTACATGGCTTACATCTCTTGTAAGCCAAGAGTGAACTTTGAAAGGAACCTGCTTCTGTACTGCAAGCGTGTGTGTGTGTTACAAGTATCAAATGCCATCTCTTTGTGTTTTTGTGTTTGTGCTTGACCTGGGAGAGGACACAGAGTGGACCAAGGATGCTGGGGGCATTTCAAAGCAAATTAAACGGCTGGGTTTTTTTGTTTTGTTTTGTTTTTTCTCAGCCTAGTAGTCTTTTGAAATAGCATTCAGTGAAGTCTGCATAATGCCCCAGCGCGCTTGATCAATTAATCATGAGTAGCGCCAAATCAGTTATTTGCAGCCACTAATTTGCTTAACAAATTGAGTCGGTCTTTTTGCCTCCATTTCTAATGGAACCATTTCTTTTCACATAATGCATTCAACAAATTAACTTTTCCTGCAAGGTTCTGACTTGATTAGTATTTGTTATCTGAAAATACTGGTCGCAAATTTGGAAACCTCAGTTTGCATTCTCCTTCCCTGCTGTTGTTGTTGTTTTTTCCTTGAAAATTCAAATGTTCACTTCCTTAGGAACAAGCACTTTTGAACTGTACTAGGAAACAAGGCAGAATCCACAATACAGATGTTGTGTCAACAGCTCTCTGGCTGTTGCATTTTACCGCAACAGCTGTTTTAGAAGACTTTTCAAAGAGAGCCTTATGCTTTTGAGTAGAGAATTTCAATCAATCAGAATAGAGCTGGAGGGGACCTTGGAGGTCTTCTAGTCCAGCCCCCTGCTCAAGCCGGAGACCCTGTAACCAGTGGTGAAATCCAAATTTTTTAACTACTGGTTCTGTGGAAGTGGCTTGGTGGGCATGGTGTGGCTTGGTGGGCGTGGCTTGGTGGGCGTGGCAGGGAAAGGATACTGCAAAATCTCCATTCCCTCCCCACTCTAGGGGAAGGATACTGCAAAATCCCCATTCTCTCCCCACTCCAGGGGAAGGATACTGCAAAATCCCCATTCCTTCCCCACTCTGGGGCCAGCCAGAGGTGGTATTTGCTGGTTCTCCAAACTACTCAAAATTTCCGCTACTGGTTTATTGTGTATGACTACGACAACTGGTAAGAAGACTTTGTTATTGGAATATCCCTGGACTATTGTTTAACTATCTACTACTTTATCTGTGTATGACCTGGACTGTTTATTGGACTGTGCCTTATTACTATTTCCTAAAAGTAAACACAACTCAGTGTATCTGTGTGTTGGCTGTGATTATTCACAACTGCTCTCAGTCGCTTTCATGTGCACACCCTTGCTACTCTAGGGTTGCTCTGCGAATTCCTCAATAGTGACCATTCAAAGTTACGACAATGAAAAGAAGGGACTGATGACCAATTATCACATGACCTTTGCAGAATCCCCATGATCAGGAGATCAAAATTCATTGACTTAGCAACTGACTCATATTTATGACGGCTGCAGTGTCCCTGGGCTCATGTGGTCCCCTTTTGCAAGCAAAGTCAAAGGGGGGGAGCCAGATTCACTTAACAACCAGGTTACTAACTTATCAGCTGCAGTGATTCCCTTAACAACGGGGGTCAAGAAAAGTCATAAAATGGGGCAAAAATTCACTGAACAACAGAAATGTTGGGCTCAATTGTTAAGTCGAGGACTAAGTAGATTTTGCACACCCGCTCTTACTAAGAATCCAAGCCACTACTATAATTTAATGAGGTCTGTCTTTTCCCGAATGAATGGCCAGCTGCGGACGGGCTCCTGGCAGACAGAATTCAACCCAATAAGTTACTGTATGTTGCAGCAACCTCCCTGTTGAATTCTCTGGATTGATGGCACTTCCCTTCACATTTCCTTCCAGAACCAAAGGTACCAAGCCAAAAAAATATCTGCAATAGGCATCCAAGAGCTATGGCAACATTTCCACCTGCTGGGCGCCGAAAATAATTAGCCAACTAGCCTAAGGTAAAGATCAAAACGAAGAGAATACGACACCCTTTTAAGGAAAATAAACAAACATTGAAAACATTAGGTTTAGGAAAATAAACCCAAACATTGTCTTTAGGTTGGAATTTACGTTGCAAAGGAATGCAAGTAATAGGTCCGTGATGGCGAACCTATGGCACATGTGCCAGAGGTGGCACGCAGCGCCCTCTCTGATGGCACATGAGCTGTCGCCCCAGTTAAGTTGTGCTGCACATGTGCGTCCCCTCCCGCCAGCCAGCTGGTCTTCGGGTCTCTGCCATGCATGAGAATGGGCGGGGCATGGGGAGGGGTGCGAGCACATGTGTGTGGGAGAGGCGCATGTGCAGGGCAGGGTGCATGCACAGGGTCCAAGTGTGCATTGCATTTGGGGGGTTCAGGTGTGCATGCACGCATTCATGCATTCACTCACGTCGGTGCAGAAAAGGTTAGCCATCACTGCAATAGATGAAGGGGTTCCACCAATCCATTTGAGAAAATGGGGACATGATGGCTCAGCGGTTAAAGACGCTGAGCTGGTGAGCTGATGAGCTGGACGACCCGGGTTTGAGACCCAAGCGCCACACAAGAGAGTGAGCTCCCGTTCCTTGCTCTAGCTCCTGCCCGCCTAGCAGTTCGAAAGCCTGCAAATGCGAGTAGGTTAAATAGGTACCACCACTTCGGTGGGAAGATAAGAGCATTCCGTGTGTCTTTGGCAGATAGTCATGCTGGCCACATGGCCGCGGAAAATGTCTTCAGACAATGCTGGCTCCCTCAGCCAAGAAATGGAGCTGAGCACCACGCCCTAGCATCCGACATGAGTGGACAGGACTTTTGATTTGAGAAAAAATGTCCTCCTAAGTCCCCAACAAGGGGACGCGGTGGCTCAGTGGTTAAGACACTGAGCTTGTCGATCGAAAGGTCGGCAGTTCAGCAGTTGAAATCTTTAGTGCCACGTAACGGGGCGAGCTCCCGTTCCTTGTCCCAGCTTCTGCCAACCTAGCAGTTCGAAAGCACGTAAAAAATGCAAGTAGAAAAATAGGGACCACCTTTGGTGGGAAGGGAACAGCATTCCGTGTGCCTTTGGCGTTGAGTCATGCCGGCCACATGACCACGGAGACGTCTTCGGACAGCGCTGGCTCTTCAGCTTTGAAACGGAGATGAGCACCGCCCCCTAGAGTCAGGAACAACTAGCACATAAGTACAAGGGCAACCTTTACCTTTAAGTCTCCAACATTTGGAAATAGGAAGAGCTGTATCTTCAGGAACTTTGGGAGTTTTACATCTTGGGGGCTCCATTTCCCAAGATTCATCCCTCTCAAGGCGCGATAACTCATATCAACTTCACAATTAATCACACGGGGTCACGTGAAGTGCTTTTGAGAGGGGAAAGTTTTGTGATGTTTTCAATATGCCACTCGGGGGGTGGGGGTGGGGACGACGGTTCCAAGTGCCAAATACCATGGGATGTCAATTGAGTATCTGCGTATCCTTTGGTAAATAAAAATAATTTGAAGGCAGCCAGCCCCCAAATTGTCACTTAGATTTAATAGCTCTCAGGAAAAATCACTTCTTCTACTTGTAGCTCATGAGCTTTCTTCTCAGACAGTTTCCATCCTGTTGATTCTGCAATCGAAATTGTGAGGAAGATAGACCAAAAAAAAGTAAGCTTGTTCCATACCGCCTTCAACATTTTATAAGCCAGATTTTGGATGTGAGGCTAATAAATAACAAAATAACAGAGTTGGAGGGAAACTTGGAAGTCTTCTAGTCCCATTCTTTGCTCAAGCAGGAGAACCTATACCAATTCCAACAAATGGTTATCCAACATCTTCCTAAAAACTTCCTAAAAGCTTCTGCGCATGCACAGATCGCCGATGATGACATCTGGGGCGGTGGGCGGGGCCTCCCGCCGGTTTCACTACCAGTTCTTGCGAACCAGTCTGAACCGGGGGCAACCCACTACTGGTTTCATCCCCAGACCCCCAAAACTTTAACCTTAGACTGTCTACTGTCAACCTCACCCCATTCCTAAGAGGTCTGTAAGGGGCGTGCATAAGAGCACCAGCGTGCCTACCGTCCCTGTCCTACTGTCCCCCATTTATTTGGTTCCATTTCATGTATCCATAATCATGCATCTAGATACACCCACATTACACCAATTCTCCAAGAGCTGCATTGGCTCCCTATTGGTCTCCAGTCACAATTCAAGGTGTTGGTTATTACCTTTAAAGCCCTACATGGCTCAGGGCCAGGCTATCTTCAAGACCGCCTTCTACCGCATAGCTCCCAGTGACCGGTAAGATCCCACAGAGTTGGTCTCCTCCAGGTCCCATCAGCTAAACAGTGCCGGCTGGCAGGCCCACGGGGGAGGACCTTCTCTGTGGCTGCCCCAGCTCTCTGGAACCAGTTACCTCCTGAGATCTGGACCACCCCCACCCTAATGGTCTTCCGGAAAGCAGTGAAAACCTGGCTTTTCCAGCAGGCCTGAGGCCATTGATCTCACTGTTGCAGTCTTGCAAGATCCGGCCATGAATGGTGTGCATGGGCTTTTAATGTTTTTAAAATGTTTTTATAATGTTTCTTAATAATTTTTCTATGTTCATTGTTCGCATTATTTTTGCTGTAAGCCGCCCAGAGTCCCTTGGGAGTTGGGAGGCATAGAAATGCAATAAATTAAATTAAATTAAATTAAATATCTGTTATCTTATACATGCTTATTTCGGGTGAGGGTGGAATGTGTTTTAGAGCTTCTCAAGAACTTTGAGATGATACAACCTTGCTGGCTTGCATAGAGGAGTAAGTCAATAGCAAGACAAACGTCAGCTCCAAGGCTTTGAGAACTGTGACATGATCACATAAAAGAAATAATAGCGGTTTGCACTTGTCTTCTAGCATTGATATCTCTACCTACAAAATGAAAGCTCTGGTTTGTTTTCAAGGCAATCATTCTGACTAAAAGGACACGTTTCTCACTCATCTCCTACAAATAAGATGGAATTTATAGACCAAGGCTTAACAAATTACCCACTGCCCACTGGCATTAATCAAAATGGAACTTTTTTTGAGTTTGGTCATTATTCAAAACCGATTCTCAAAATCCACAGTGAACATTACTCAACCTGTGGTTCATTATAAGCCCATCTAACTATTGACTGCTCAAGCTGTGAAGATTGTTCCCCTAAAATATATTGGTTTTGTTTCCTGATGAGTTGACAAGTTTATTAAGAGGTGCCACACTTTATAAATCAAGCCAATCTTCAACATTCATCCAAAGTTGTGTCTCAAGAATGCTTGGAGAAGTTCTTTTTTTTTCCCCCAGAAACCTGGCTAAGGATGGAGATATGTTGACTTGAGGTTTCAACTGAAAAGGCCATGAAGTTTGAAAAAAATATACATTTTCAAGACCAGATAGGGTGAGATTGGTTTTTCCTCCAATGAATGAGAAAGGGGTTTGAACTGGATGACCACATTTCATACGTCGAACTTCTCGAAAACAAATATCTAGAGAAATATGATTGTCAAGGAAAACAATAATGATTGTCAAGGAAAACAATAATCATAAAGAATCACATAATCATAAAGAAAAGAACCGCTATTTTTGGATATAAAGAATTCGTAGACATTCCAGGGATTCTTATCTAGTCAACGAAACCCAGAATCAATAGTTCATTAGGGTTGAACTGTGGGTTTTTGGTGCTCTCTGAACTTGGTTGTCTTGAAGACATTTCATGACCCACCTGGGTAACAACATCAGTGCTAGAAAGGAGAGAGTGTCAGGGTTCCAAGTAAAGAAACTCTGAGGCTTGGATTTCCTCAAAACTACAATTTATTGGAGATGTCATATTGGCACATCTGGGAAAACCTGAATCTGAAAGTTTCCAGGTTTTTCCCACCCAAGTGAAAGTTCAAGTCCCGGTCCAGCATCCTCATGTCCATCACATGGTCCAATCATCCACCATCCCAACTGACACTCCCCAGTCATCTAACTCCATGTGCCAGGGCAATGCGTCCTTGACTCTCTGAGAAAGGAATGTTATTTTGACTGCATATCATCTACACTCTATGCAAACCCCCTCCCATTTTCCCACAGAAGAAGATGTGGCAGGCCTGAAGGCCCAAACATAAAAAATGGCTTGGAGAATGGAAAGATTCGTATTCCTTGCATATAAACCCTCCCATTCTCCACCATTCAATCAGAGCTGAAGAAGCTTCTTGGATGAGAAGCAAAACGTCTTCAAGGAAAAACCAAGGAAGTCCAGATGTCTTTCAAAAAAAAAGCACCTTTGAAACAACCATGACCTGGATGACTGAGAATCTCCATAGACATCTTTCTCTTTCTTTTCTACCAATAAAGGAGAATATTTGTAGCTCAGGGTTGAAATGGTGCTCTCTGAGCTTGGTGGTTTTCTTGCCAACATTTCATGACCCAAACTAAATAACATCATGTCAGAGTGTGTGGCAGAAATCAAATCCGGAAAGCACACACAGGTAACTGATGCAGGAGGATTCATTAACTTCTCTTTATATACATATAATAACACATGAAATAAATATAAAATACCAACGGCAGAGTAGACATCAGTTTTCAGTTCAGAGTTGCAGGCAGACTAGTTTCAGTTTCAATTCTCAGCACAGCACTCGGAGCTAAAGAGTCACGCCCAGGCTCCTTCCTGTCTCAGTTCCTATTGGCTGACCTTGTTACTAAGCCCTATTCATTGGCTGACCTTGTTACCATGTCTCTGCCAGTCATGAATTCTCTGTGTTAGTGCATTTAGCTTTGTGCAGCAAAATGTATTAACATTGTGCGTTCTTGAACTATCAGCAAGTTAGCTTTAAGGCAGTTCTTCTGGGACAAGGCTTAGCCTCGGATGAAAGATTAGGTAAAGAAACCTTGATATTTGAGAAATCAATAAATTAAAGTACTATCATCGTGGGAGAGGTTGACCCTGAAAATGAAAATACCTCTGAAAATTCAGCCAGGATTATGGACTGCTTACCTTTTGAAAGATCTCTGCGAGTCTCTGGAAACATAACTCTGATTGCTTTTGTATCATGGTTGACCCCATTTTTGTTGTTGTTTTAAAAGGACCCCAGGGAGGCCTTGAGTCCGTTCTTATGCCCTTTGAAGCTCCAAGGGTGTAAATGATGATAATTCATGGGCCTGTTCTCCTCCGCACTTTAAACATTTATATTAGGCCTTGAAATATTTATAAATTTGTCATTGAGAGTATTTATGCCACCGTGCAGTTTGTGCACTTGGGGGCAAGGGGGAAATGACGGAGGGGAATTTTGGCGATACAAAATAAATAATATATGGTGCGTTTACCACTGGGCGTAAATATTTTATTGAACGGCACAATTCATCCAGGGATGGACACAGCATGGAAAGGATAAAATTCTTAAAATTTAAGCAAAGGGGTAGGAGGACCAGGGAAAGCAGAGCTTTTAAGAAGATCTTGGCGCACCGGTGAGGATTTTTGGGAAACAGGCATTGCTAAGGAGAGGGAAAGAAAAATTGGGTGTAGAAGGATGCTGGGAAGGAAGGAAGGAAGGAAGGAAGGAAGGAAGGAAGGAAGGAAGGAAGGAAGGAGGGAAGGAGGTGAAGGGGAAGAAGGAAGGAAAAGAGAGAAGGAAGGAAGGAGGTGAAGGGGAGAAAGGGAGAGAAAGAGGAAGGAAGGCAGGGAAAGAGAAAGGGAAGGAAGGAAGGGGAGAAAGGGAGTGAAGGAGGGAGGGAGGAAGGAAGGAAGGAAGGAGGTGAAGGGGAGAAAGGGAGTGAAAGAGGAAGGAAGGCAGAGAAAGAGAAAGGGAAGGAAGGAGGTGAAGTGGAGGGAGGGAGAGAGGAAGGAAAAGAGAAAAGGAAGGAAGGAGGTGAAGAGGAGAAAGGGAGTGAAGCAGGAAGGAAGGAAAAGAGAAAATGAAGGAAGGGAGGAAGGGAGGAAGGAAAGAAAGAATTGAAGAAGGGAGGGAAAGGAATGAACATTCTTATGGAAATAGAGCACTTCATTCAACCCAGAGTCCTCACTTGAAGCACGAATGACCAGGTCCAAAGTATCCTCCTTCAAGCACCCAATATGAAGGCTCTCTAGGTGGAAGGAAAGAGTAGAAAAGAATGACCAACCAATGGGTGTCAACAACGACATTGTAGTAAATGATAAAAGTCCGTAACAAGGCTTTGTTTCCAATTATCCCTTTGAAATGAATGGTGGAATCCCCCAAATTAGTTTGAGGTAGAACTTAAGGTCCTTTCCAGTTCAGCCTTTCAAATACACGTTTTCCGAACCTCACGTTGGTCCTTTTTAAGCAAACTGGGATCAAACAGTCTGGATGAATTTCTCTTCGACAGTTTGATTTTTGTCTGTTTGCACTTTTTTGGTGTTTTGTGGAATCAAACCGAGGGCTTTGAGCCCCATTGCTTGCGATTCATCTACTCTGCATAAATAATGTACACTTTCCTTATGTTCTTATCGGAATATCAAAATGTTTTTGGCCCTCTTGAAGGCTTCTTTCGAACGGCAAATTAATATATTTTTTTATGCTCCCTTCGCCGCCGCCGTCCGCGAGTTGTTCTTAAATTATGCAAGAGTTGTTACGTTGTCGGTGAAGCCATTAGTGTCAGGATGATGCTAAAATTATTAGGAAATCGCAAGGAAGAAGTAAAGGAGCAGACGGCCCTGTCTAGACAGCAACTAGCTGGAAACATACATAAACAGGGTTAGACAAGACTTTGATGTCAGGCAATTTAGCGTATTTCGATCAAACAGCCTTAGATTTGCAAAGTTGCAAAGTAGACACCAAATTCCCCATTACCCTTCCTAGCAAAGTTGAGCTAACGGAAATTCATTTCAGATCTGGTCTCTAAATTACACAGCAACCCAGTGGTATGTTATAAACAGGCAACCCTGAAGTACAAAAAATATATGTGCTATGTGCATGTTTATAACGATTTACATGGTTAGGACAAGGCATATTTTCCCCTGAATGGATGTGAAATTAACAACTTAACATCATGACACTCAGCATTAGCCAGATTGAATTAGCAAATGTTTCTGATTTGCAGTCCACATCTATTTCAAACTGAGGTCCATACGCCCAGCAATCTTATTTATTAAAGCTTCACAAGATGCCAATAAGGCGTATATGTTAGAAACCTTTCTCCTCTGAATGTTTATATAAGCCTTCAGACAGATGCAAAAGGAAATGTTCGTCGGGACATCCTTACCCAAATTTATATTCAATTGTTTGTGGTGAAATTGGTCTGCAATATAGAATAACTTAAATTCTGGGATCTTTGGAGTGCAAACTGTCTACAGCTACTTTATTATTATTTCTTCTTCTTCTTCCTCCTCCTCCTATTCTTCTTCCTCTTCCTCTTCCTCGTCCTCTTCTTCTCTCCTCCCTTCCCCCTATAGCAACGCCTGTCCTGTGGAACAAAGGTCTCCTGAAGATCCAGCTACTCCTAGTGGAGTTTTGGAGGGTCTTGAAGATCTGGCTCTTTGACCAGGATGATTGATGATGATGATGATGATGATGATGATGATGATGATGATGTTCTTGTTCTTGTTCTTGTTCTTGTTCTTGTTCCTCTTCCTCTTTCCCTTCTCCTTCTCCTTCTCCTTCTCCTTCTCCTTCTCCTTCTCCTTCTCCTTCTCCTCCTCCTCCTCCTCCTTTTCCTTCTCCTTCTTCTTCTTTTCATCCTCCTCTTCCTCTTCCTCTTCCTTTCATATCCATCATCAGATGTTGGCGATCATGTTGGCGATCCTATTTTTATCAACAGCAGCATGAAAAAGTGCTGTTGAGTTTTGTCCAAACCAGCCCCTTAGATTTTGAAGCTATGATGTTCTTCTTCTGCCTGGACCTCATTTGTCTTCAATCTTTCCCTGGAGGATTAAGTGAAGGATGCCGTATTTTTCCAGGTGTTGCATCACAGGTCCAAAATGTTCTAATTTTTGCTTTTTTATGGTTTTGATGATTTCTCTTGGCTTTCCCAGGCAGCTTATCCCCTCCTCATTTCTGAGCTACTTAATTAAGGATCCATTAATCTGGGTGATCGTAAATTGGAAGCAAAGAATGAACGTTTCCTGAACTTACCTAACAATCATCTTTTTTTTTTTTTGCTGCTGGGACTTATTGCTATAAAATTCTTCTTCTCTAGAAAGAGAAGGAAAAAAAATAAAAAAAATAAAAATGACCAAGCAGCCTCCCACCATCTTACGAGAGGATGCAACTAGTGGGAAAGTGGAATTTCAAATCACGCAATCTCAATTAGCAAATGGCCATGGAGCAAAGCGATCCATTTTTCTGCTGATCAGGTAAGGGATCAGCCCCTACAATGAAGCAGCAAAATAAAAATTGCATCCCAAATGCAATACGAAAATAAAGCTTTCTTGGATGGAACTACGATGGCGGGCAGAAAAAAAAAAAAGAAAACATTGCATGAAAACACCGAGCGCCATCGCTTTTCGAGTAAATTTTCCGCTTGCTTGAAAATTCATGGCCAAAAATCAATCATATTTTGAAACTATTATATCCAGGCTAAGTGTATTATTCATAAGCCAATAGATTGGTCTAAAGGTCACTGTTTTGCAAAAAAGTCTTTTAATTCCCAAAGTTCCTAGATATAAATTTTTATGGGGAAAGAACCAAGTCAGGTATGCAAAGAATACCAAGGAAGACTTAACAGCGGTGTAAAAAGAAATATTCGGAGGCGAAATATAGTGGCGTTTCAAAGGATGACTTCATATGTCTGTTTCAATCAATACACCCGTATTCCAAAAGTCCGAAGGCATGTTTGCCTTGGGTGAAATGTTAGCAGGTTACGAAGAATTCTGTTCCAAACCATCATTGATGGAAATGTTGAATCTTTAGTAGGGATAGTAAATGTTTCTCAGCTTTTACACAGCTCTACCCAATGGACAATTTACTGACTAAGGGTTTTGTGATAATAGCACACTTAAGCATATTTTTGGGGCCTGAAAGCTGAGATTTATTATAGAGTATTCTCTAGGCCAAATCTCTGTAGTCTTGTTTACCAAACTGGAGTTAAAACAAATCATAGCTTAGTGAAATGTGTTAAGACAGTACTTTGCCTTACTGATGAAAACAACTTGAATAATCCTTCCTTCCTTCCTCCCTCTATCCCTTCCACCCTCCATTTCCTTCATGCCTTCCTCCTTCTCTCTGTCTTTCCATTTCTTCCTTGCCTCCTTCCTTCCTTCCTCTCCC
>WNWU01000055.1:3604585-3644238 GCA_012654045.1 Ptyas mucosa
GGGGGGGATGGGATGGGATAAGATGGGAGTGGAGGGAAGAGGAGGGAGCAAAGAGGAGGAGGACAGGATGAGATGGGAGGGTAGGGGGGAAGGGAGGGAATAAGATGGGAGGAGAAGGTTGTGAGTGTGAAAAATAGTCATAAGTCACTTTTCCTGTTGCCCTTGTAAGTTTTAACAGTCACTAAATGAGCTGCTGTAAGTCTCGAAGCCTATGGGGGGAGGGCATATAATTGACAGTCGAACAAAACGTGATCAATATTTACGAGGACTGAGGTACCATATATGCAAATATATCATCTCATAATATGGCAGGTAAGTTAAGAAACTACTTCTTGTCCCGCGATAAAGCTGCCTTTCTCTGAAGAGATGGAAGGAGGGAAGGGCCATTTATTACGCTTTGTAAAAGGTTATTAGAGACACCAGACAGACACACTCAAAGAAAATAAATTAGAAACCAGAATGAAAAGAAACATCAAAGCGTTGGCGGAGCCATCTTCAAGGAATGCAACATTAAAAGGTCCTTTATTTCTTAGAATTTCTACTTGCTGCTGTGATCCTAAAAAAAGGAGAGGAGGCAACATAAAGGGAAACAAATGCCAATTATGACAGATGGATTCAACCCTTTGTCACCTTTAATTTTCAATTCTCTCTTTAAAAAACACAATATAAAGTATGCACGTTAACGATTTGCATCAACTCTCTCCTGAACTTTGCATGGTCAAATCATTTAGTGAGGAGGAGGGGGAGGAGGAGGGAGGAGGAAGAGGAGGGAGGAGGAAGAGGAGGAGGAGGAAGAGGAGGAGAAGGAGGAGGAGGAAGAGGAAGAGGAGGGAGGAGGAGGAAGAGGAGGAAGAGATGGGAGGAGGAAGAGGAGGAGGAGGAGAGGAGGAGGAAGAGTAGGGAGGAGGAAGAAAAGAGAGGAGGAGGAAGAGGAGGAGGAGGAAAAGGAGGGAGGAGGAGGAAGAGGAAGAGGAGGGAGGAGGAAGAGGAAGAGGAGGGAGGAGGAAGAGGAGGAAGGAGGAAGAGGAGGAGGAAGAGGAGGGAGGAGGAGGAAGAGAAAGAAGAAGAGGAGGAGGAGGAGGAGGAGGAGGAGGAGGAGGAGGAGGAGGAGGAGGAGGAGGACTATCAGTCCTTGGCGCTCCCTGAGCTTGGTTGTTTTCTTGCAGATATTTCATTATCCAAACTAGGTAACATTATCAGTTCAGCCCTGATGATGTTACCTAGTTGGATAAAGAAACGTCTGCGAGAAAACAACCAAGCTCAGGGAGCACCAAGGGTTTAGATTTATGTTCTGATGTTTAATGTTATACGCCACCCAGGAGTCACCTATGGCCGAGTTGGCCGGCCATATATAAATTCACTGAATAAACGCATCAATCAATACTTCCCAAGGTTCTACCACCCTGTTTTCTCCCACGTGTGAGCAGGATGCTACCAAACTCACCTGGAAGTTCAGTTTACGGGATCTCACGGTCTCACCTTGGTCCGCAGCGGACGAAAACCCAGATGGGTGGAGAAACTCATTTCTCCACCCAGCTGCTTCCAGATGCTGTTGTTGCGCTGGGCGTTCGGCTGGCTCATCCGATGTGTAACCTGCGAGCAGACGGTCTGAATGAAATGGGAAACCGGCCACCTTGGACACGCGTGTTAACCCGGGGCCAGATGGCAGGGAAAGAATAGCTTTATCTCCTGTCAAGATAAAGGGAACGACGTTTGACACGTCCTTCGTTCTGATATGCAAGATGGCACTTCTGGCCACACTTATCATCCGGTCCATCAAACCTTCCTTGACAGGCTTAGACATCTGACATCAGGATAAAGACAGCCAATGTTTACATGACTTAATGAGCAAACGAGAGGCTGAATAGGAAGCCGCCAGCCACGAAATTATTTCAATTTCGTCTCCAAACCTTTTTGGCAGCCCTCCCTGAAACTAAACACCCCAGCCTTAGAATTAAAAAGGGAGATACTGAAAAGGTTAGAGAGATGTGACATCAACGGTAAAAGAAGGAATGAAGAAATACCGGTAGCCCTTGACTTACAACAGTTCATTTAGTGACCGAAGTGATCACAGCACTGAAAAAAGCAACCGATGACTGTTCTTCACACTTATGACCGTTGCAGACACAAAGAGAGCAATGAGATACACGATGAGAGAGAACATGAGGAGGAGGAAACGCCCTCTAATGGCTTCCCTTATATAAGCCATTTCTTACCCAGCTTCTTAAAGTGGCAGTAACTCTGCTGCCTCATTCCCATTGCATCAGCTTTCAGTTGCCTCCACTTACAACCTTCCAACAGTTTACAGCTATTAAATCTACATACCCTGACAATCCCCGTGGTTGGAAATGTAATCCAAAAATGGGCACATTTTGTCACATGTGGTGGATGTGTGTCAAAGCAAAAAAAAAATTTGGACAAAAATACATAGGTGGTTAGAAAAGATGACAGGGAAACATGTAGATTATAAATCTGAATTGTTTTTATTAGGTTTATAATATCAGAAAAACTTGAAAAGGAAAGTATGTATTTAATATTACACGTCTTAACAGCAGCGAGGATTATTTTTGCACAATATTGGAAAAATGGAGCTATGTCGCGAGATGAAGAACTAATTCAAGGAGATACTAGATTGTGCAGAAATGTCTAGATTGACATTGAAAATTAAACAGAAGGAGGATGTAGAATATTATCAAACATGGAATTTATTTTACCAATGGTTGGAAAAAAGGGGTGGAGATTAAGAATCTAATTTGTATTGTTAAGCAAATTAAATACCCAGACAACAAAATGTTTATAAAGCAGTAAGAAATTTATTTACTAGAAAATCAATTTTTAAAAAAAACACACAAGAGAGAAATCCAACTGCGCAACAAAGCTGATCATGGTTTGTTTGTTGTTGTTGTTTTTGCAATTCCTTGCAGCTGCCTAGGAACCTCTGTTACCTTCCTCCAAGTGGCCAATCCATCCATTATCGGAGAATCAAATTAACGGAGTTCGTCTTTTGCAAAAAAAGAAAAATGACTATGAAAACCGGACCGTTCGTTTGAAGAAAAAAAAAAAACCTCTCTTTCATCGAACTCTGGATTTTATTCTACTTTTTTTTTTTTTGCTACCGTTGCTTCTTCGTGGACAAAATGCTGACAAAGGACGCAACCCGTAGGATCAGCAGAAACAAACCTGAATCCCAAATAACCCAGAGGAACGCGAGATCAGACTCTGAATGTATCTGCATTTCCCCCCCCACAAAACCTGCACACCCAAGCAACTTCTGGTGTTCTCCCAGATGTGCGCGAGGGGGGGGGTGTTCTCTCTCTCTCTCTCTCTCTGGGGTTGAGGAAAGATAAAATGTCAACACCTCTCAGCCCTTCGTGACACTCAAGTCAACAGCCGCATGAAAAAGTGCTGCTGAGTTTTGTCCAAAACAGTCTCTTGGATATTGAAGCCATGATATTCCTCTTCTTCTGCCTGGACCTCGTTTGCCTTCAATCTTTCCCTGGAGGATTGCGTGAAGGATGCTGTATTTTTTTCGGATGTCACATCACAGGTCCAAAATATTTTAACTTTCGCTTTTTTTTAATGGTTTTGAAATAATGCATACTGGTTGCATATAAATACAATTCTTTCCCCCTGTTTAACAATATGAAAAGGAAGGCGAGTAGTTAGAAGCCTCTGGGAGAGTTTATTCTGGATCGGAGGAAAGTGGGAAAAGAGAAGAGACAATCTGAATGGCTCACCGGATCAACAAAACGATCCGCATTAACAGAGAGTCCTTTTTAAACATACCAACAGTCCAGGGGTAGGTTCTAAATTTTTTTACTACCGGTTCTGTGGGCATGGCTTATTTTGTGGGCGTGGCTTGATGGTCATGTGACAATTCTTTAAGATTTAGCAGAGGTACTGGTCTACCAGGCTTTTAACTGCTTGCAGAGCTGTACAGTCTACCTATTTATTTTTGCAGGCACCGGTCTACCCATTTGTTTTTGGAGGCACTGGTCTACCCATTTATTTTTGCAGGCACCGGTCTACTCATTTTGGAGGCACCGGTCTGCCACCAAACTGCCTTTTACCACTGAGCAGCTGTAGGGCAGCTCTTTGAAGCCCCTCGGCAAGAGTTTAAACAGTTTTTTTCCTTATAGCCCATCAGCTGGGACTCAGGAGGCAGCAATAGATTGGGGGTGGGGCCAAATAAAAGGTAAGAATAACACAGGAGGTGGGGGGGCAGATTTGGTTCGGTGACGTCATATCGTCACCGCTACCAGCTCGGCGGAACCGGGAGGAACCCACCGCTGCAACAGTCCTGCGCGGAGGCCAAAAATGGGACACGCAGAGGCCAAAAATGGGGCATGCAGAGGCCGAAAACGGCTGAAGTGCGGGGGCCAGCGGATGGGTGGGGCTTTGGCAATATCCGCTCCATAAGATGCAGAGATGTTTCCACCCACTTTTGGGACACAAAAAAAGTGTGTCTTATGGAGTGAAAAATACAGTGTGTAAGGATTGGACAGGTGATTGTCAGAAAGGAATGCATTTTATCACAAGCAAGATGCAGATCCTAGCTAGATATTTATCCAGGATTACGTCTTACCAAACGTCTGAACGTCGGGCGACGTTAGAAAGGTTCTCTTAGGGAACTGATAGGGATGAGTAAGAAAAAAAATATGAATTGTGCTGAGTTGATTTATAATTAAATAAATTCTGCAAAACATTTGCCCACTTTATTTCATTTGTGGATTTTCGTTTAGTTGCCACCATGTCTATAACTTTGAATTCTTCTTGGATCAACGGTTCCCCTTTTTTTACCTTAGGTGTCTTTAAAAAAAAATATTCAGATCATTAATCTAGCTATGAAATCACATTGGGCTCTGCTGTCATCATTTTCTTCTCACTTGAATTAATTTCAGTTTTGCTTTTATTATGCCCTTATAAAGAACTCTGTCTTAGAGTCTTTTTTCTCATTAATTTCTTTTTTAAAAAAATAGTTTTATTAAGCATTTTTCTCTCATTAATTTCTTCAACTATGAAATCCTTCTGAACACTGTTACAGGTTTATTAATATAATATTATTAGTAGCATAATTCTAATATAATATGATAGACGCATGCTGAATCTTTAGATCCCAAAATAGTCCTGGTTATCCATTTTTTCCTCCAAGAAACTCCCATCTGTTCATGCTTGGTCCTCACCTTATTCTTATCCTCCCACCTTGAGATAAATTGCACCAGGTAGGACTGATCCAAATTTGGCCAAGGTGACTCAAGACATTTGGTGTCCTTCATCCAATCTATATTTCTCAGCGATGTATCCAAACTGCAGAATGTAGAAGAGAAACAACTGAGGTGAAAGAGAACATTAATGGAAGCAAGCAGTATTTTAGGGGGGAAAATGACAAGGGGGGAAAAAAGAACCTAACATAAAAAAAAAGTCACAAGATGTTTTGTTAACCCACCTGGATCAAAACAATTGCCATACTTTTTTGGAGTATAAGATGCACTTCCCCCCCCTCCCAAAAGTGGGTGAAAATTGCGGTGCGTCTTGTACACCGAATGTTGCTGAAGCCCCGCCTACCTGCCGGTCCCCACCCTTCGGCTGTTTTTGACCTCTGCGCATCGTGTTTTCGGCCTCCACACACCCCACTTCAGACCCGTTCCAGGCTGCGGGGCTTGCCACAGCACAATACTGCCGGTCGTCACCTCCGCACGTCACGTTTTTGGCCTCTGCACCCCCTGTGTTTTTGCCTTCACGCATTGCATTTTCAGCTGGTTCCAGGCGGTGGGGATCGGCAGCGGCAATCCCTGCCACCTGGACTGGCCAAAGATGCAACACGCAGAAGCCAAAAACGCGATGCATGGAGGTGGCGATCGGTGCAATGTGCTGTGGCGATCCTGGCAGCCTGGAACGGGTCTAAAACGGAGCGTGTGGAGACCAAACATGTGATGCGCAGAGGTCAAAAATGTGATGCGCTGAGGTGGCGATGGGCTGTGGCTATCCCCACAGCCTGGAACAGCTGATTGGCGGTATTCTGGGAGGCCGATCCAACCACCAATCAGCTGTTTGTGCTGAATCAGGCTGTGATAACATGCTGAAGCTGACCAGGCTGTTTGCTGCAAGGATGCTAGCCAGATGAATACCTATGGATGCTGGGAGGCAGAGGCAGAATTTTTTCCCCCTTGTTTTCGTCCCCAAAAACTAATGTGCGTCTTATACGCCGAAAAATATGGTAACTTATTTGAAGTTACGGACTTGGTGAAAAGTATTATTTCAAAGAAAATGCGATGGGTGTGGGTCACTGACTTAAATGCAAATAATAATAATAATAATAATAATAATAATAATAATAATAATCAGATGCACTAGGAAATTAAGCAAGATGATGTAAAGAAAATGTTCTCCAAAAAAAAAAAGAACTGTTTTCTACCTTGGATTTACTGAATTTCTGGTGATTCTCAACTGCGATGAAAAAAGTCGAAGGGATCATTTACAATGGAATAGCACCTCCATGTGGCTAATGAACCAATAAGCTTATAAGAAAAACCTGCAGGAAAGATGTGTCAGCAATAAATTTGATAAACGATTTAAGTTTAGCCCTTTGGGAATCCACTCCTCACCTCTTCTTTTTCACAACACAACTTTGAAACGGCTGAAGAGGAACAGGGAGAAAAAATGCAGCAATTCTGTGGGTTTTATCGCAAGACCTGAAGGATTTGGCACAGTTGCATCAAACTGCAATGTTGCATCTATGGAAACCTGCTCCCCCCCACCCCCACCCCCCAGAAGCAGCCAGAAGAAAATTTACCTTGTATTAAGAACTATATAAAACATCATTTTTAAGTAGTAGGAGGTAGCTGGATCTGAGAAGTTGTGGTATATTTTAATTATAGGGGGAAAAAAATACTTCAAAAGAAGAATTCCTGCTTTATAAATCGATCTGCTTCCTGGTGTGCTAATTTTCTGTCTCCACAAAGATTTTACTTAAAGGAACATTTTTAAAGTGTGAGCTTCTACCTGTAAGGTTAAGATTATACAGTCTGAGCTCTTCTGGTTATTGAGGGATTTATGGTTTTTTTATTCTGCTGTTTCCGCAGAATCAAGATTCAGATGCGAGAGGAATCTGCCGGTCTACCACCACACTGCCTTTTAACACTGATCAGCTGTATGGCGGCCCTTTGAAGCCCGGCAGCAAGAGTTTAAACATTTTTTTTCCTTCTAGCCGATCAGCTGGGACTCAGGAGGCAGCAATAGATTGGGGGTGGGGCCAAATAAAAGGTAAGAATAATGCGGGGGACGGGGGGCAGGAGGGTGGGGGGGCAAGGGGCAGGGGCAGACAGAACCGGTTCAGTGATGTCATATTGTCACCGCTACCGACTCGGGAACCGGGCCAAACCGGGAGGAACCCACCACTGCAATCACTCCACACAACATATGGAAATGTACGGCTAGTCTTTTTTTCCTCCTAATGACTTGTATAGGAATTATTCTCTATACTATTTATGTTGTTTTGTATTTTCTGTTATGGATTGCACCAGAGAGGCTAAACCAATTTCATTGTATATATGATGTTCAATGACACTAAAGGCTATACTATACTATACTACGATATACTATCTGCTTCTGAATAAACACGCACCAAACTTGAAATTTTAAACACAAAATCTCATGCAGAGACCTCAAATATTAACCTGAGAAAAAAGGAGGGAAAAATAATTAGCTCATCCATCACTATTTTCAGGAGGAAATGGAAGTCCCATCAACAGAGCAAATGGCTGGTAAAAAAGAAATAAAAAATCTTCTAGCGTTTTCCCATTAAGTCACCAGGAACCTAAATACGAAAGGAGGTCTCATCCTTTCTGTGTTCTCCTTGTTTATTTGCACCTTCTTGAAGGAAAGAAATTAAGCATGAAATTAACTAATCATGTTGCTTCCACGCTCCATATAAATCTTTCTTTAAAAAAAAAAACAACTCGCCACCGTCCTTGGTGTCCAAACCGAGGTGGAAGGATGGTGAGCTGAAGGAAGTCTTATGTCCTTCAAATGAACGGTGAGCTTCTCTCTCTGGGTTGTCACAAGTCCATGCTTGGTGTGCTTGAAGGAACTTCTGGTGAAGGTGGCATCAACAGTCTCACTACATTAAGGGATTTGGGATAGTGACTACCTCTCATGGTTTCTACCTGTCCAACAAGAACTAGTGGAATTGACATCTTGCAGATGTTGGGGCCCGTCAACAGATCTGGCAGCAGATTCGGATAGTGAGGAGGTTGTGGAGGAACATGGGCCAGTCCTGGAGTCTGGGGAAGGCTCTGATGAGGGCTCTGAGTCAGAGGCAGAGATGGGGCCAGAGCCATATTCCAGTTATCAGCTGCCTTCAGGGTCAGACAACAATGAGGCAGAGGAACAGCTGGAGCCTGTTCCCAGTGTGTGCATGCAGAGAGTTGCCAGGCGAAGGGAACAGCTAAAGAACAAGGGTCGACTTGGGAGTAAGGCCACAGGTGGACGATGAATGGCTCCTCCCAGAGGGAATAAAAGAGGAGCGAAGGGGGAGTGGAGTTTGCAGGAGACAATTAATTCATTCCTGCATTCTTGCCAAGTATTGCGGTGTCTGAAAGATATCGGCCTGGCAACTCTCCAAGCCTGATAAAGGTCAGTCATTGTGAACTATCTTGAAAGACTGTGGGAGAGAAAAGACTTTGCTGGAGAGGAATTCACTGTAAATTAAAAGGGTTTATCATGACAAGGACTCAGCTTCGTGCTGCTGGGGAAGCCTAAGTCAGGACAGCAGATTCCTTCAATTAAACAACGTCACCTTTGGGGACTCAAAGAACCATGAGCTCCCTCAATCCCTGAGATCCAATCATGTCATGGGAACATCAAAACCCAGTCACCTTTGGCTAATCCACCAAGAAAAAAAGCTAGAGAGGAAGCATGGATGAAAACCTTAGACTGGACCACAAACAGATGGACTTCTTGTCATCTTGTTCCAGATTTCTTGGACTTAGTTGGACAGAGGAAATCGGGATGTCCACTTTCCACCATAAATGGCACGCCCTACAACTTTCATCCAAGTTTGCTTCCCTGTTTGGATAAAGCTTCTTGGATTTTTCATGAGGTCTCCTTATTTAGTTTGCTATTGTGTGAAACAAATAAATGACAGTCGCTCATTTTAACCCAACTGAAAAGAGCTTCAAAGCTATTGAGAATAGAATGTCATGGAAAAGGACTACCATAACTTCCACCAGTACTAAACACAATTATCTCGGGAAATTCATGGCCATCGAAGAAAGCAATAATAGTTCCACGCGAAGTTCTTTGGAGAGGTTGTGTATGTCTTCATTTAAGTTAAGAGCATTTGCGGAAATAAGCATTGTGGCTTTCTGTGACTTCTCCCAAAAGTCACAATAAAGCATGGGGACTGTATTTCTTTGCAAAGCTCTCCTAATAGAGAGAGATAAGCCTTTTTGGCATACGGTACTTCAAGCCAAGTCAATAATCCAATAAATATTTTTGTGTTAAGCGCATGTGAGTGTGTGTGTGTGAGACAGAGAAGGGCAGAGCATCTGAGTCTCTTATGGAGAAAAATTAACAGAAGTTTAAGCCTGAAAGAGAAATTCGTACCGATTTTTGTCTCCTTTACAAATTTGTACTTGCGCAATAAAGACAATTGTCTACCATAAATCCATTAATATTATTGCCATCTTTATTAGTATATTTTTACCATGGGAGACATGATGCTATTCTTTCTAATCCCAAATATGAGGTTTAATAGGATCATTCAAAACACGTCCCCGCTGGTAGCTATTTTATTACATTTGTAGCACATGATGCAATACTCAATTATCTTCCTGGCTATTGCTACTCGGCGCCCTTCTCTAGAAGCCAAAACCACACTTACTGGAATAAGCTGATTTTATGACTCATATTATCTTCGACGGAGTTTAAAAGACATTCACAACCGTAGCCTTACTACCACAGTTCACAGGTGCACCGTGAATAATTTGTCTAAGCCCTTAAAAGGAGGAACGTTACAATTAATTAGTAGAATAATTTCAGGGAGTTATTTTGGCTACCACGGGTAGCTTGGGGGAAAAAAATCAACTCACTGTGTTCTGAAATCTTACCAAACTGATTGCTTTCGTGGCACGGACGAGAAGAATCTGGCACTTCTAATAAAGGAATGTTTGAGTTAACTTTAGAGGGTTTGTCGTCTTTGGAGAGCTGGGCTCATGTACAGAATTTAAAAGCCTTCTTGGTACTCAAATGAAATCCCAGTACAGGGGAGACTTAGTCTTACAACCGCAATTGCATGTGGGCTTCCTGCTAACTCCAAAAGTTCCCACGGTTTTCACCTGATTAAAAAATGAGAGTTCCCCCTTTCCCCCAAACAATCAGACATGTTGTCCAATCAAGGTGCTAGCAGGTTGCCCGGTTACTGTACTCCTCCTCTCTCCAGCCACCTGTTGGAATGTCCTTGGTTCCCACCGGAAACTATTTTGTTTTGACTACAAACCCCCCATCTAGCTATGTTCCTCCCCTCCCTATCCTTTCTTCGCATTGTGGCAATCCTGAAGCCTCCAAAATGGCCCCACCCAGGTTCGCTTCAGAGTTGACAATTGGACCCCCTTAACTGAAGAAAAGTTTCTGAAAAAGAAATCACATGGGGGTTAATCAAAGGTGATATTCAGCAGGTTCTGACCAGTTCTGGAGAACCGGTAGCGGAAATTTTGAGTAGTTTGGAGAACCAGTAAATACCACCTCTGATCGGCCCCGCCCCCATCTATTCTCTGCCTCCTGAATCCCAGCTGATCGGGAAGAAATGGGGATTTTGCAGTAACCTTCCCCTAGGGTGAGGTGGGAATGGAGATTTTGCAGTATCCTTCCCCTGGAGTGGGGTGGGAATGGAGATTTTACAGTATCCTTCCCCTGCCACGCCCACCAAGCCACACCACGCCCACCAAGCCACGCCCACAGAACTGGTAGTAAAAAAATTTGAATCCCACCACTGAGGTTAATGAGTGTTCACTCACCCCCCTTTTCCTCACCCCCCTTTTTCCCAGACAATGACAGAGTTGACGAGCTTTCGTTATTCCCATTGATGCTTTCTTATACACTGTCCTGAGCTTTGCAAAAGGCCAGGATAAAAGAATTGCAAATAAATAAATACGAACAGGCAAGGATTAAACCAATCCAGACTGGATTTTTACATGGCTAGAAGGCATGTGGACTTCCCGCTAAGTACAGGGATAGAGACAATATGGTTTTTAAAGTTGTCACTGGAAACGGATTGCAATTCAGGGCAGTTAAATGGACACCTTTTCTGGAAGGATTACAGCTGTACAACCCCATCTCTTCATTTGTACATCATTTTGCTTTTCTTAAGGACTTCTGGCTGACCGGCTGGAGTTTCTCACCAGCCTTTTTGTCAATATTTTCTACCGGTTTTGTTCTCAGTGTCACAAGATCTCCTGACCTTGTTACGCTTCTCTCTTCTTCCAGGCACTCAGGTTCTTAATCAAGTGGTGTCCTGCCATCGATTTTCTGGCAGCTTCAATGCATGCTACAGATTTCATAAAAATGAGCAAGAAATAGGTCATTTTTGTCAATCCTTTGAGGTACTCCAGATCAGTTATGAATGCTGATGATAGGGCTGTGGTTTCCTGCAACTTGAACGTGACTTTATCCTAAAAATAATCTGAGATCTGAGAATGGTTTTTTTTTTCTCTACTATTCCTATTTTGGATTCAGATTTCTCTTTTGACATTGCTGTCTTGGTTTGTGGCTCTTCTCCCTGTTCCTCAGGTTTGTTCTCATAGCCCATTTTTTCCAAGTTGCAGAGAGTTTACATTTGAGAGAAGGAAGAAAAAGAGACAATTCCTTTGGCAAAGAACAGCCGGTAAAGAAGCCACTGGACACAATCAAATTTATTTTAAGATGCTTCACCATCCAAAGTCATTTCTTGAGATGGGCAGCAGTACCCATGAATAAATAAAGTTGGCCAAATCTCAGCTAAGAATATATTTTGGAGATGGGACACTTTTCTTTCTCCAGGACAAGACATCATTATCACGCCTTTCAAGAGTAAATTCAAGTGATGTGATAACATTATTGCGAGCAAAGTCAAGCTACCAAGAAAACCTGACTGTTTCCTTTGAATGAATGTTTGAAATGGGATTTGACTGAAATATTTCAGACGGATGCAATTAAAGTAATGTCATAAATATAGATATGTAAAAATCCAACCTCATTCCTAACAGTACATGATAACAAAGAAACGACGGTTGCAGCAGGACGCAGCTAAGAATGAGGTACTGCACAATATATTCATATATACTATATATACAGATTAACTAGGAGAGAGAGAGAGAGAGAGAGAGAGAGAGAGAGACACAGAGAGAGAGATAAGCTATGACCGGTCACAGAAGGAAGGGAGGGAGGGAGGGAAGGAGGGAGGGAGGGAGGGAGGGAGGGAGGGACAGAGGAAGGGTGTAAGGAAGGAAAAAATGAAGGGAGGAAGGAAAAACAAAGGAAGGAAAAAATGAAGGAAGGAAGGAAAAACAACGGAAGGAAAAAATGAAGAAAGGAAAAAAGGGGGAGAGAGAGGGAGAGAAGAAAGGAGGAAAAAATGAAGGGAGGAAGGAAAAAGGAAGGAAGGAAGGAAGGAAGGAAGGAAGGAAGGAAGGAAGGAAGGAAGAAAGAAAGAAAGAAAGAAAGAAAGAAAGAAAGAAAGAAAGAAAGAAAGAAAGAAAGACAGACACAGCAATGGCTTCGTACACTCAGAGGATTTTTAATCTGTTTGCAAATAAAAGCCACTGCAAGAACTTCTGATTTGCACCAACTACGGACTAACACAACTCCCCGCCTCCAAAATTAACACTCATTCTGTTTTGGTGTTTGTGTGAATGCATTTGCTAGGTCGGGAAGCAACCTGAGATGCATCTTGGGTGGAAACAAGACCTTTCCCCTCCAACCCTTTCAAACAAGGAGCCTTCTAACTTCCTTCATTTTTATTTTTATTTTTTTGGTTTTCTTGAACGACAACTTGCCTGGCAGAGTCATCTTGTGGTCCAACGTAGCATTACATTCTGTGGCTCGCAAGCCTTTGCACACCAGAACGTCCCACATTTTTTGTCAGAAAGCAAAATTCCATTCAGGTGCGTGTGTGCAAAAGTCCCGTTGCCATCTTCCCATAGCATACAACCGTTAAAACCCAAATGGGGTTTTTCTTGTTCCATAAGCCCAGCCGTTCAAGCCAAGAGATTGATGGTTGAAAACTATCGATCGATCGATTATCATTGGACTTATAAGGTCTGCCCAACTCCTAAAAGTGATTCTGGGTGGCTTACAATTGAAGCATTAAAAAAAAAATAGAACTAAAACATGAATAAAAGGACCAAGGAACTCCCATCTTCCCCCAAAATTGTTGTTGTTGTTAGTTACGAAGTCGTGTCCGACCCATCGCGACCCCATGGACAACGTTCCTCCAGGCCTTCCTGTCCTCTACCATCCTCTGGAGTCCATTTAAGCTCACGCCGATTGCTTCAGGGACTCCATCCAGCCACCTCGTTCTCTGTCGTCCCCTTCTTTTGCCCTCAATCTTTCCCAGCATTCGGCTCTTCTCCAGTGAGACCTTCCTTCTTATTAGGTGGCCAAAGCATTTGAGTTTCCTCTTCAGGATCTGGCCTTCTAAAGAACAGTCAGGGTTGATCTTCTCTAGGACCGACTGGTGTGATGGCTTTGCAGTCCAAGGGACTCGCAGGAGTTCCTTGGATCTATCTATCTATCTATCTATCTATCTATCTATCTATCTATCATCTATCTCTCTCTATATATCTCGTTGTTGTTAGTTGCGAAGTTGTGTCCGACCCATCGCAACCCCATGGACAATGTTCCTCCAAGCCTTCCTGTCCTTTACCATCCTCTGGAGTCCATTTAAGCTCACGCCGACGGCTTCAGTGACTCCATCCAGCCACCACGTTCTCTGCCGTTCCCTTCTTCTTTCACCCTCAATCGTACCCAGCATTAGGCTCTTTTCCAGTGAGTCCTTCCTTCTCATTAGGTGGCCAAAGTATTTGAGTTTCCTCTTCAGGATCTGGCCTTCTAAAGAGCAGTCAGGGTTGATCTCCTCCAGGACAGACCAGTTTGATCACCTTGCAGTCCAAGGGACTCGCAGGAGTCTTCTCCAGCACCAGAGTTCAAAGGCCTCAATTCTTTGATGCTCAGACTTTCTTATGGTCCAACTTTCACACCATACATTGCAACTGGGAAACACGCCCTCCCCAAACTAAAAGATAACAAAATCACCACGGTATTATTTGGTATTATTTTTCTTCTCTTTAATATGGTTCTTCGCATCGTCTGCCAGGTGTTTAGCCTGGATCTGATATTTTTGTCCACTTATCCAATCCTTCCCAAGGATCGGATGTGGCAGATGTGGATGTTTGAGGATTATTCATGGAATTAATAACTTATTTGGTGCGGGTAGATAGATTGATTATCATTGGACTTATACGGCTGCCTGACTTCCAAAAGTGATTCTGGGTGGCTTACAATTGAAACATAAAAAAAAAGAACTAAAACATGAATAAAAGGACCCAACTCCCCCCCAAATTAAAAGATAACAAAATCACCATGGTATTATTTTTCTTAATATTACCTTTATTATGGTTCTTTGCATAGACAGCCAGGTGTTTAGACTGGATTTGATATTTTGGTCCACCTATCAAATCATTTCCAAGGATCTGATGCGGATGTTTGAGGATTATTAATGCAATTAATTACTTGATGATGATTAATGGAATTAATAATTTATTTGGTGTGGGTAGATATTGAGGAGTTGCAATGAAGGCTTTGGGAAAGATATTTCAGACATTATGATGCCTTCTAGAGCTGCCAAAATCAGAATGTACAGTGTTGTCCTTGACTTACAAACAGTTCATTTAATGACTGAAGTTACAACGGCATTAAAAAAGTGACTTATGACTGTTTTTCACACTTATGACCATTGCAGCATCTCAATAGGCACGGGATTTACGTTTGGATGGTTGGCAACTGACTCGTATTTATGACGGTCGTAGCGATCCCCCTTTTGCGACCTTCTGACGAGCAAAGTCAACCGGGAAGCCCGATTCACTTATCCACCGTTACCAATTTAAGAATTACAGTGATTCACTTAACAACGGTGGCAAGAAAGGTTGTAAAACGGGGCAAAACTCAACGGTCTCGCTTAGCAACGGAAATATGGGGGGGGAGTTCAACTGTGGTCATAAATTGAGAACTGCTTGTACAACCCCTGGAGTTGTGTGAAGTAAAAAGTTAGCCGGTAGGAAGCAGTTAAAGACTATTGAATTTTTAAAAAAATTATTGGTAACTTGAAAACCTTTTCAAGTTACCAATAAGCACAAGATGCTCAATATGTTTTGTTCAAGGATTGATCCAGATTTTATTCTGATTTCAGCTTTAAGCCACAAAAAAAAAAAAAAAGAGGACGAAAAAACGGTCACTGTGGTTGCCTTAGACCAAAAATGCCTCTGTTTCCAGAGCTGTGCTTTTTTTACATTTGCTATATTTGGTAAATATATATATTTGGTAGAAATAATTGGGCTTTGTTAGGTTGCAAATGGGTGTTGGAAGCTGGAAAAGCCACCTATCCGGCCACCACATCCATTTTAAACCGTCCATTTTTATTCCTCCTTATAGAAACACATCCACGCTTTTACTTTCGCCTCCGTCCCGTTCCCGCCAATTCTCCTCCAACAAAACTGCCGGCCATTTCCCGCGCCTTCCCCGCTTTTTATACCACCCAGGGAACCCCGCCTCCTTCATCATCGCTTTTCCCCACCTCCCCACCCTCCGGCTCCCCATTGGTTTGTCCGCTTCACGTTCCCCCCCGGGTTTTCATTGGAAGAGAGAGGCCGTCACTCCAAACAACGAAACGAGCGGAGTCGCACGTTAAAGAAGAAAACGTCGAGGAGACGACGACGACGAGAAGGAGGAGGAGCCTGATTTGTCCCGAACGCGCGTGCGCGATAAAGAAAAAAAAAGGAAGAGGAAGACGAGGCGCCTGATTTGTTCCGAACGCGCGTGCGTGAGAAAGAAAAAGAAAAAAGGAAGAGGACGACGACGACGAGGAGCCTGATCCGTCTCGAACGCGCGTGCGCGAGAAAGGGGAGAAAAAAAAAAAGGGAAGAGGAGGAGGACGATTCTCCCTCCCATCCAAAATCGCGCGAGATCTCGCGCCAAACCACCCCCTATACACAATCACAGTCGGCGGGAGTTCTCGCGCGAACAATAAAAAAAAAAAGGAGGGAGGGAAACGAGAGAAAAAAAGAGAGCGAGCGAGAAGGAAGTGGGGTGGGGAGGGGGGCCAGAGAGTGAGCGACGAGAAAAAAGGGCGCTCAAAAGCAAGGGAGGCCGCGCGGCGCGCGCAGGCGCAGTGCGAGCCGCGTGCGCAGACGGCCGCCCGCCCGCGCGCGCTCACTCTCCTCACTTGTTTCACTCACTCCTCCCCCTCCCCCCTCCCTCCGCGGCCCCTCCCACCCGGTCGCTTCTCCCGCCGCCGCCGCCGCCGTCGCGTTCGCCGCCTGAGGGAAAAGCCGAGAAGGGCGGGGGGGGAGGAGGAGGAGGAGGAAGAGGAGGAGGAGCGGAGCCTCCCGCCGCGTCACGTGACGCCGCCAGGCTTTTAATGTTTACATTTGAGGCGAGCGGCCCTCGGCGCCGCCCCTCCCCCTCTCCGGGCCCCGCGCTTCTTCTTCTTCTTCTTCTCCGTCGCCGCCTCAGCCATCATCCCCTCAGCCGCTTCGCCGCCTTCCTCCCGGCGACCGTTTCTCCGCCCGTCGTCGCGCCTTCGGGGCCACGACGCCCGCCTCCGCCGCCGCCATCACGACGAGCCGTGAGGAGAGGGCTCAGAAGGAGCCGCCACCGCCGCCGCCGCCGCCGCTCGGCCTAGAACGCCCGCGACGACGCCGGCCAGCGCCGCCGCCCGGACGGGGAGCCGAGGCCTCCTCCGCCTCCGCCGCCGCCCTCCTCCTCCTCCCCAAGGCCGCCGGAGGAGGCAGCGCGACGGGACGCTTGGCCCGCGGAGGGGCAGCCGCTGCTGCCGCCGCCGCCCTGGCTATGGAGGAGCTGGTGGTGGAGGTGCGCGGCTCCAACGGGGCCTTCTATAAGGTGAGGCGGGCGGGCGGGTTGACTAGGCCGCTGAGGGGGATGAGGGGAGAAGAAGGGAAAAGAGGGCATCCTTTCGATCTCCCTCCCTCCGCCTCGGTCGCTTCCTCTTCCCCCCTCAGGAACCTCGATCCCTCTTTCGCCCGAAAAGCGGCCTCACGTCAAGGTTTCGGCCGCCCCGAAAGTCGAAAGTTGCGCCTTTTGGAGCCGGCCCTTCCTTTCTTTTGGGCGGGGGGGGAGGGAGGGGAAGAGAGAGGAGGGAGGACCTGATGATCGCTTGAGGGGTGGGGAGGGGGATGCCTGGAAGGGGTGGGGGAGGGAGAAAGGTGTAAAAGGTTTGGTCTCTGGAGGAAAAGCCTTTAAAAAGAGGTAAGGGGGTGGGGGCTTTCTCCCCACCCACCCTAGGCCCACAGGTTTGGGTTTCTCCGGGCTTTTTCTTCTCTCGTCTTTTATCTCCAACCTAAGTTAACAGTAACGGAGTGGGAAGGGGCTTTGGAGGTCATCTAGTCCAACCCCCTGTTAGACCTCAAAGGAAAAGGTTGGGGGTGTTGTGGGGGAAGCCCTGGAAGAGTGGGGGGGGAGAGAGAGAGGGACACACACACACACACACACACACACACACATGCAACCACAGGGCCACACACAGACACACGTGCCCCACTTTGGAGAAGTGCTACACGAGGGGTAGCGTTTGCAGAGGTGTTCCTTGATCCTCTCTTGAAAAGGATGGAGCTTTGGCTTCCAAGAATAGGGTTTATGGGGAGGGGTGTAGGTAATGTATGCGTGCATATGCATATATATGCATATGGATGGATAGATAGATAGATAGATATGCATATACATATACAATGTATGTGTGTATATGTATATGCATATCTATCTGTGTGTGTCTATATATGCATGTGTATATTTGTGAGAACATGTATGCATACATATGCATTATATATATATATGTATGTGTCTAGAGAGTCACAACTACATATATATGCATATGTGTATATTTGCAAGAACATGTATGTACATATCCGTACACACATGCATTATATACACACACTATATACATATACATTTATATATACACACACACATACATGCATGCATATAAATATATATATGTGTGTGTGAGAACATATATATATATAATGTATATACACATACACATATGCATATTACATATATGTGTGTATACCCACATGCGTTTTATATATGTATGTACACAAGCACACACATATATAATATAAGCATGCCTTGAGTAAACACAAGTATACAGCATCTTGATGGAGATGCAAAGAGGGGGGTGAGATCATCTGGAGGGAGGTAACAGGTTGCAGGGTTGAGAAAAAAACTTGGGAAGAGCCATCTGAAGACTAACTTGAATGAATAACAATAATGGTAATAATGAATAAAGTAGTAAATCAAATACCCTATTAGTGGTTAGCCAGCTAGATCTGTTCCTTTGAGAGGGGCAGCCATGTAAATAAATAAATAAATAAATTGCATTATACGAAGAACGGGAGAAACAGTTTGTGTGATGGCCCCTCTGAATTGCTTTCAGTTAGCCGAAATGACATAAGTTTTTAAAAAGGATCACCGAAGCCAGGAATGCAGTTTTTTTGTTACCTGTGGTTCATATTAAAAACTTACCTTTAGTTATGTGCCCTCAAGTCTGTGTTGAGTCTTAGCAACCACATGGTTTATATTAGGCCTAGCTTATTTTCTGCTGAGGCAGCTAAGCCTCATCAAGTTTTTAAAAAGGCTCTGGCATTGGATTCTAATGTGCATACTTTTGTGATGATTTTTCACAAATTTTGATCATTTTTTTTCACTTATTCTCCCATATTTTAAGATGTAAATAAAGCTCAAAGTATCTTTCGTTGCTCATTAAGCAGGCTTATATAACATAAGACATAAGGTTAAGATATAATAAAAAAGGAAATAAATTTGATCAGTCCAAGTATAATTTGCAGTCTAAATCAGTAATGGAAACTATTATAAGCATGTTGTTTTATCAGTTCATCTAATAAGCAAATAATTATGTTAACAAATGAATGCATGAACAAGGGAATAAAGCATCATTTGTGGTGATTCAAATTCATGCATAGATGTTCAAGATAATAATTTGATTTGTTCTTTCAGAGATACGATGAATTTTAATTTTTAACCTGCTAGATTTGTGCATATTTCACAACTTCAAGTTGCAGTGTTGAAAATAGTTTTCCACTCTTAGTATAACTGAAACACAAAGAACAGCTCCTTCTGTAGTGTGTATTTGTTACTTGGGTATTGCATGGTATTTCTATCCTTATAGTATCTTGGTAATCTTGTTTTCAGACTTTGCTCTAAATTTGCAACACCTACCTTTTTAAATAGTTTATTTTATTTTTAGGTTTCAGAGTTTAACATCTGACCTAACAAGCAGTTCAGATTAAAATTGCATAACCTATTGAATTTTCCATTAAAACAGGGGTTCTCAAACTTTGTGATACCACAACTGCCACCAGAGGATTATGCAGGCAAAGCGAGAAAGTCCGGAACAAGTTTTGACAACATTCCCACTGTCCTTGTAAGGTTTTTAAGTGTGATCTGCCAACACTGAGCTGCTTGAAATCTCTCTGGGGGTCCTAATCCACAGTTTGAGAATCCCTGAATGAAAGAATGAAATAAGGAGAAATCAGTTCTGTTGATGTTTGCATGTAACACTGTTCACATGTATCAAGACAGTTGTATTTTTTTAGTAAGACAGTGAATCCTATCAGACTAAACAGATGACTTTCTTTGTTTCTACTGCTTAGGTTACCACAACTAAATTTTGTGCTGGAGCAGCTAGTTTGATTATATTTTTTGTCTTATCCCATGTACATCAATAGAGTAACATCAGTGGATCTTAATTTTCAAGATAATACATTTAACGTCAGGATTTGAAAAAAATGCCAGCATAGCCAAGAATATTATCCTTACCTCAAAAGGATATATGTGTACGTTCAGCATTGTAATTTGTAGTAACTACCATTAAACTTAGTGTGGCTTTATACCCTGAAGCAGCACAAGAATTGCAGTACAAAGAGGATAGCATAACAGTATTTTACTTTTGAAGAAGTACATTGAAAGCTTTTTGTCCCATATTATAGCTCCCTGTGTGAATTTTGTATTGTTTTTTTACCCAGCCAGTGTGAAATCATCAGGATATGATAGATTGCTTCATTGCAAAATCTACACTTCCACTATGGCAGTCTAGTACTTTTGAAGAAAAAATATATTAGGGCTATTTCATCAAAATATTTTGCCTAGTGAGTTAAATGTGAGTCAAAATGATGTATATTTGAGTGTATTTTTTCTCTAGCACCTCACAGTCCAATTTCAATCTTTACTTGCTTATGATGAGCATAGTTCTGTGACTGACAGCAGGCCTAGATTTTCGGCCTAGAGTAACAGCTGGCACATCCATGTCCATGACATATATGTTTTTTGACACCTTCAATCTGTCCCATAAGTAGCCAGTTGGTTTATATGAATGGATCACTCCTCTCCCCATCATGCTTTGCCAATATAGTATATTTAGAATATAGTATATTTAGAATGAATATTCAAAGTGGCCCTCTTGTGGTAAGAGAAATATCAATAACAGATTAATATATCATTTGTGATCAAATCTTATTTCTTTGTTTCAGGCATTTGTGAAAGATGTCCATGAAGATTCAATAACTGTTGCATTTGAGAATAAGTAAGTATTATCCTGGAATTGACCTTACAAAGATTTAGCCATCTAAAAGTGTGATGCTGAGCAAATTTAGATTTTGAATATAATGTCAATCTTGCATAATTCCATTTTTTCCCCTGAAACAGGTTGCTTGGTAAATAAGTCCTTCCTTTGATTCTTGGAAGCAATCTGGTCAGGGCGGTGTTGAGAATAAATGCATAATTATTTCCTTTCTACCCTCTCCATCCTTGTGGAGTCATCTTGATGAGCTGCATACATAGAAAATCTCCTCTCTTTGTAGCCATTTTCCATTAATGTGCCTACCAAAACTTGCCTAAGTTTCTGTATCTTAGTTATTCGTAGGATGAGCAACCTAACTTCATATTATATTTATATCCCAAAGAATAACCAGAAAGTTTCACATGGGGTGAAAGTACAGTGAATAGCAGTTTTTTTCAAGAGAGCTGACTTCAGTACTTACACTGTAAATCCTTATATTCTGAAAACACTGTCCCAATCTTAATAATAAATTCAGGTTGCAACTTAGTTCTTCTTTGGAAAAGGTACTCTGGTTTATTTTTATTTTTGTAACAATATATTGCATCATTTCTCTGCTGGGCACTGAGGAAAGTATAATCTTCCCCTTTTCAAGTCCCATTTTTATTTGTGCTAAGCATAAAGGATTGATGGGGCTTTCCATTCTTTCCCCACCTTCTGACTCACTTAACTATATGGAGTTCCACACGCTCGCATATATTCCATTGTTAATTAGCTGTGATTACGGAGGAAGTATTTTAAATCCAAGACTGACTTAGCTGTGTGTTTATTCAGTTTCACCCAGTTATCTGTGCTTAGTCCCTGGGAAATAATTTTAGATTGTCCATCTTTCCTGAATTGGCATGCTTTTTTTTTTTTTTTTTTGCCTTACTCACACCTGTTACTTTTTAATAGCTTAGGTTTTTTTATTGTGTTATTTTATTTTATTTTAGCTGGCAGCCAGAGAGACAGATTCCATTCCACGATGTCAGGTTCCCTCCACCTACAGGGTACAATAAAGATATAAATGAAAGTGATGAAGTTGAGGTAAGACCCATTTTAATCTTGCGTTTTGGACGAGGGTGAAACAACAATAAGATTTGCCTTTCAGGAGAAAATATTGGCAGTAGTCATCAGGTCATCCTTTCTGTTTCTTTTTCCTCAAACATTTTCTTGGGTCTCTTGTTCAATCAGAGGCGACAAATACTTAGCATTTCATACTGCTTTGGACTCAGACACATCATTACAACTTGAGGAATGAATGTGTGTAGCAGAGTGTGTAGCAGAGTGCACCGGCTACACAAAAAGTTGCACCTGACTCATGCAACCTGAATATTTGTGGTGCCAGTATTAAGGTCCCTTAATTTAATTATACTTTAATTTCCTCTAATGGCAATGGATGTGATGGACTAGCATGCTTAATAAGTAAGCTTGAAATTCTTAAGCAAGAATATAATTCTCTAGAATAAATGTAAAGGTACTCTAAAGGATTCATTTTTTTTTAAATCACTTAGGGCTGGCTTTGCCGAGTACCTCTTGGACAGAAAGTTCAGTTGAAGTTCTTTATTGTAACAGTCTGTATATTTTTATAACCAGACATGATTGCATGAAAATCAAAGTGGGTTGGAGATTGTCCCCTTAATTTCTCTGAGGTCCGTCTAGGTTCTCTTTTTCAGCATGCATGGACTTAATACTTGGACTAACGATTGCCATTGGCAATTACCATACCACCCACATCCTGAGTTGGCCAAGCACTTCTTAGTGAGTGAAGTTCTCCTTGATCTCACGAGGAGCCTCACAAAAATGCTTTTTAAATATTCTTTCTTCCACTGGCTTTAATCAGAGAGCAGCCATTATGCTGAGCATGGAGAAATTGGGAAGGATGGATAGGATAGGATAGGATAGGATAGGATAGGATAGGATAGGATAGGATAGGATAGGATAGAATAGTTGGAAGGGACCTTGGAGGTCTTCTAGTCCAACCCCCTGCTTAGGCAGGAAACCCTACATCACTTCAGACAAATGGTTAGCCAACATCATCTTAAAAACTTCCAGCGTTGGAGCATTCACAACTTCTGGAGACAAGTTGTTCCACTGATTAATTATTTTAACTGTCGGGAAATTTCACCTTAGTTCTAAGTTGCTTCTCTCCTTGGTTAGTTTCCACCCATTGGTAGAATGGGTGAATTCCGTATTGAACTGGAATTTCTTTGTTGTCCATATTTTGTACCCAGTCTAGCAAGCCTATTTCGTTTGTGTACATTGAACAAAACTGAAACTCATGTAAATCCTTCAAGCTTCTAGTGGACACAGTCATTTGAGCTTTAACATTTGATTTGGAAAATTGCAATACAAGTTTTCTGTGTATATTAACATCTCATTTTTTTTTACTGAATATTTATTTGGTGGTTGGAATGGGCCAATCTTAACAATTTAACTTTCTCCTTGTGCTTTCATTGAACATAAGTACAAGAAGTTGAATATACCTACTGATTTGGTTTTGAAGTGGCCCAGTGTTACAAGTCAGTGTAAACATACAAATATATGAAAGGCTTTATAAGGCTGGGATAGCAATAGGAAAGTGCCATCTTCCATTTCTGCCATGTACCATTAGCCAATAGAAAAACGAAGGGTGTTTTTCCTATTAAAATGAACTGCAAGCGGTGTGGATTCAAGGAGCAATTTAAAGAATGTTAAAACCTATTGCCACTCTAGGCACCCCTTTTCTGTTTTTTTTTAATTTTTCATTTATTTCCTGCCTTCTGAAGAGCTTGAGCCTCAAGCCTTGAGGTGATGTACTTGGGTGTCTCCCCTCATTTTAGCTTCACAATCCTGGGAGATACGTTTGGCCTAAGGAAAATTGAATAGCCCAAAATCAAGTGAACTCCATGGTCGTGTGATCTGAACCAACACTTGATCGCACTAGCGATATATTGAGATCTGAGCCTGTGAAATGCAACAAAAACAAGATTATTGCTGGATGTTTCATTTTAAAACCAACTTTTTAGTGTGATGATGGCATTAGGATTGCACTGTGCTATTTCTCCACCAGGTGACAACATTTTATTGTGTAACAATGCAATGTTTTATACTGTGATTTCATTTAGGTTTATTCCAGGGCTAACGAAAAGGAACCATGTTGCTGGTGGCTGGCTAAAGTGAGAATGATAAAGGGTGAGGTAGGAATATATATATACATATATATTTAATACTTTGCTCTTCTTCATAGTATCTCTGTTTTAAATTGCTATAGGTCTCTCTTTTAGTTTTACTGGATTCTAAATGTGTAGTTAAACCTTCAGTTTAAGAAACCTTTAATTTAGTAGATTTTGGATGCAACGGGGAACTCTTTCCATATGCCCTGTGCATCTGTATCTGTAAAATCTATTTCCATTTTTTTATATATGTGAAACGCAGGAAATATATGTGCCTATATTCCCATTTGCCATTTCATATATGGGTAAAATCCCATTTGGATTTAATGGAGTAACGGCTTTCCTAAACCTCTCTTTCTTTCATTAGTCAATTAAATCAGGGTTTTACTGTAACAAATATTGAAATGAAAAGTAAGCGGTGGGGCCTTCAAATATGAAATGTAATCTTTAAAACATCACTACCTACTTATACAGTGTCTTGGACAATTTGTTCTTTTCCATTAGTTTTATGTAATAGAATATGCTGCTTGTGATGCTACCTACAATGAAATTGTCACAATTGAGCGTTTGAGATCTGTCAATCCTAACAAACCTGCAACCAAGGATACTTTTCATAAGATTAAGCTTGATGTACCTGAAGATTTAAGGCAGATGTAAGTGCAACGTTATTTTGTATATAAAGTCGTAACCAGTATTCTTAAAATGGATATTGCATTTTCCCCCAACAAGATACTTACCAACTATTTACTTCTTTTCAATGCATTACAACTATACATACCTATGTAGCATTTAATTAAAAAAATTTAAAGATGATGTTTTTCAGTATGAAAAAGTAGAATTAAGCTGCAATTTAATTGCTATGTACTTACCTGCATGAAACCAAATGAAAATATACAAATATAAATGTTAATTCCCAGAAACAGTTTATGAATCAATTCAGTGTGATTAAGTTTGGAGTGTGTCACAGTGGTGAAGGGCCAGCATGACCCTTTAAACTACATGGGATTGTATTTGTTATTGTTGAGGTTCTGTGGACAAAGTAACAGCACATTCTCTAATCATGGTTCTAAATTGTTGTTTTAGGTGTGCTAAAGAATCTGCACACAAAGATTTCAAAAAGGCAGTTGGGGCATTTTCTGTAACATACGATCCTGAGGCCCATCAGCTTATCATTTTGGTAAGTTCCTTTTGGATAGATGGGGTTGAATTCAGACGTTCTGCTTTGCAATAATACTAATCAAGATTTTCCCCCCTCTCCTTTTTAATTCTTTAGTCTATTAATGAAGTAACAACAAAACGTGCAAATATGTTAATTGATATGCACTTTCGAAGTCTTCGAACCAAGTTATCCTTGATAATGAGAAATGAAGAAGCAAGCAAACAACTAGAGGTAAAAGTTGTAACCATTTTTCATAGTTGTAACCACTTGGCTGCCAAAGTAAAGAAACTGGCAGTAACATAAGAAACACCTGCAAATCATGCCTGCTGTGAGGGAACCTTCCCTGAGATGTTCTGGACCATCCCACAGTTGCAAATGATGGGATGTGCTTTCCAATACATTTGGGAAAGTTTAGAATTTTTCATGCCAATATATTGTTTTAATCTGCAGTATGACATTCTGTTTATCAGGAAGACTATCAGTTGTGCTAGAAAACTAGTTCTAGCTTGGATAACATTGATGTAACTTCCAGCGTTATCTTCACCTTTACCCTAACTTTTCAGATGAATTTATAAGTTTTCCTTAACCAGGGTGTTAGAGAATCAGCAGTCCTAGATTTCTGAACAATAATCACATTGGCTAGGCAATTTTGGGGATTTAAATTCACATTTGGTGGGCATCTATGTTAGGGAAGGTGCTGCCTTCCAAGAATTCATGTAACTTCATGAATATTGAAATAAATTCATATTATTTGAATATTTGAAATAAATTCAGTGTGCTAGTGAAAGTAACTAATCTGTGTCATTTGATGTAATTGTTCGGTAGTTGCTAAGAAATTCCCAAATAATGAGCAAGAGAGAACACCCTATGGCCTATCTTCTTTTAAAAAAGTGACTCCTTGTGCCTTCATATCGAAGGTTTGTGTGTAACCCAGAATATCCCTTCCAGAGCTCAAGGCAGCTTGCTTCAAGATTTCATGAGCAGTTTGTTGTACGTGAAGATCTGATGGGTCTGGCTATTGGCACTCACGGAGCTAACATCCAGCAAGCCCGGAAAGTACCAGGAGTGACGGCAATTGATCTTGATGAAGACACTTGTACATTCCATATTTATGGGGAGGTGAGTTGCATTTCCGAAGCTACTTTCATTGAAATATCCCCAACTCTGAGCCACTGCAGTTTTTTAAAACACACGTACATTTTCCATAGGATCAAGATGCAGTGAAGAAGGCCAGAAGTTACCTTGAATTTGCTGAGGATGTCATCCAGGTCCCAAGAAACTTAGTAGGTAAGTCAGTCAGAAGGTGTGTTTGAAACCTGGTTTTAGAAATAAAGACGGGAGGAGAGTTTCACAGTATGGTTAATGTATTTTTTTAAAAAAACAAAACAAAAACAAATAGCAATTCTGATCATTTGGCTGAGTTAAAATGAAGCTGTAGCTCAATAGGACTGTTTTAATACTGATTTACAATAATGTGTCAAACTGGCTACAAGGAACTCTTAGCCCAGGATCATTGCTACTCCGTTTCATATCCTGCAAGTCTGAATTTAATGATCATTTTTTTTCTAATGAATTGCCGTACTTCACAAAATAAGTTTATTTTCAATCCTGAAAACAAGGGTTTGATTTGAATGTCATCCTTGTTTCATAATGAGTAAAAACCTTTTGACAAGTTAAGTGACTGTGGTAATTGGACACAGATTTCTCCTTGCAATATTGATACTGGAGGTTATTGTCACACTTAATTAAATCTCATCTTAATGGGCATATTTAGTAATTGGTTTCAACCCATTTTAATAAATATTTCCTGCAATTACAGATGTTATCTCTGCATGTAGGAAAATAAACCTTCAAACTTGAATCCTTTTTAAAACAAGTACTCAAATGTTTTTAAAGATCAAAGGGACATAAGCATCTGATGTCCTTGTGACAACAGACTTTCTTTATTGATACAGAAATGAAATATTTGAGCATTTGTGGAAGCATTTTTGGCAGAAGTAACTTGTCATCCCTTTTTCCCCTAATGTTTCTGATTTGAAGAAATGTTTTCCTGTGTTCTTTTTTTATAGGAAAGGTTATAGGAAAAAATGGAAAACTCATTCAAGAGATAGTGGATAAATCTGGAGTTGTGAGAGTGCGAATTGAGGCTGAAAATGATAAAAATATTCCACAGGAAGAGGTACGTGGCATTTGTAATGTTTCACATTAATACAGAAAAACACATTTCCCACAACCGTCTACCTTTGTATTGCAAACCGGTTCAGGGAGCTGCTTAATTGTTTTGCCTTTTGGAATATTAGCTAAGTAGTTAGACCTCTTGGATCTTTGCAAAGGAGCTAAACTGATCCCGTTCCTCAAAACGTTACGGCATGTCCTCTAATATTCAGATGTGCCGCTTCAGAAAATCCGTCCATTGTCCCATCATGCACGTTATGCATAAAACCTTTTATTTCAGGATTGGAGGTTTCATTGCAGTTTGTCATAGATCAGTGCAGGGTTGCGTATTGGTCAGTATAAATTAAAATGTAGGCTGGATTGCTTAGGAGAGAATTTCTCTCTTGGCCACCACATGTAACAAAGATCCTGAGGGCCGTGTGTTACCCGCTTTTGAGTTCTGGTGAAGTGAAGAAGACTGCATTTGCATGCTTACTTAAAACATTGTCATTAAATGTTTAATGAGATTACAGGTAGTCCTCAACCTATGACCACAATTGAACCCAAAATTTTTGTTGCTAAGCGAGAAATTTGTGGTGGGTTTTGCCCCATTTTATGACTTTTCTTGCACCGTAATTCTTAAATTGGTAACACGATTGTTAAGTGAATCTGGCTTCCCTGTTGACTTGTCGGAAGGTCTCAAAAGGGGATCACATCACACACACACACACACACACACACACACACACACACACACACAGGGGGCACTGCAACTGTCATAAATGTGACTCTGTTGTCAGGCATCCGAATGTAAACCACATGGGAATGCTTCGGGGGTCCCAAGTGTGAAAAATGGTCCTAAGTCACTTTTTTCCAGTGCCGTTGTAACTTCGAACGGTCACTAAACGGAACTGCTGTAAGTCGGGCTACCTGTACATTGAGCGCTGACGCTAGGGTGGCGTGGATGCTGTCTTGCAAGTCATTTGATTCTAGATTTGCTTTCTAGGGAATGGTCCCGTTTGTCTTCGTGGGAACCAAGGACAGCATCACAAACGCCACTGTTCTTTTGGATTACCACCTCAATTATTTAAAGGTGAGCACTCCGCTGGCTTCCAGGTGTTACGCAAAATTATTTAACCCTTTCATTCTTCCTGTTTATTAGAGTGGTGCGGTGGCCTAGAGGTTGGAGCTCTCGCCTCACAATCAGGAGGCTGTGAGTTCGATCCTATGTAGAGGCAGGTATTTCTCTGGGCGCACCGTGAATATATCTGCTGAAACAAAACTCCGCATTGGCGACAGGAAGGGCATCCGGCCATTAAAATGTTCCTGCCAGCTCCATTCATTTGCCCAGACTCCACCCCGCAAGGGATTACGGGGTCGTTAAACGATGATGATTCTTTCTATTAATTCATTCCTAAATGAATTCCTGTGCCTTAAAACGAACCAAGACACACGGTAATCCTTAGAATAACTGCAGCTTTTTGGTCAATTTCCTCTTTTTTTCCTCCCCCCCAGGAAGTGGATCAGCTCCGCTTGGAGAGGTTGCAGATTGACGAACAGCTTCGACAAATCGGGGCCACATCAAGGCCACCCCCGAATCGCCCCGATAAAGAAAAGGTGTACATGGCTGACGACGGTCCTGGTCTCGGAAGGGGTGGCCGACCTTACAGGAACCGAGGCCACAGCAGGCGTGGGCCAGGCTATGCTTCAGGTGGGTAACTTTTGGAAGACTTTGTTCTAGAGGCCTCTGACGTTCTAAAATTCTTAAAAATTGGGAGGCTGAGCTGATCTGAAGATACCAATGAGCTATAAAGATGAAAAGCGATTTCTGCACAGAAATCGTGGCTCCTTCCATGCTCGCTACCTGGCTCATTTAATTTCGGTTTATCCCATACACCCCACGAATGTTTGCTGCCCATGATGGCTTTCAATCGAGGCAATAAAAAAAAAATATCCAGGAAGTGTTAAAACTTTCATCAACTCACTACTTCAGTCGTAACAATACCATATATTTTTTTTCCCCCACTGTAAAATATTACAACAGGAAACCGGTTTCAGCCGGTAGTTGTTTTTGGGGTGGTTTTTCCAAAACCTCATAAAAATGGCCTGTGGTATGTCTTGGTTTTTTCAAACTCTTCGATAGGAACTAACTCTGAAGCATCCAATGCTTCTGAAACAGAGTCTGATCACAGAGATGAACTTAGCGACTGGTCCTTAGCCCCAGCAGAAGAAGAGCGAGACAGCTACCTGCGCAGAGGGGATGGGCGAAGGCGCGGAGGAGGCGCACGTGGCCAAGGCGGAAGAGGCCGGGGAGGGTTCAAAGGTAAGCGCTCTCTCGTCCACGTGGTTTTTATATAGACCTTTTGGGATCTCTCTGAAATAAGACGCCTGCTCATTCTAAGATTGCCAGCAGTGTGTTTTAATAATAATAATAATGATAAAAGCAGCATTTTTAAACAGGATGACGTAGGAGAGCATAGAAGTTTCAATCACCTGCCGCAGATGTTGTCAGGGGAAAAGGGGAGGGAGGTGACAAGAAACAGCCATCAAAACAAAACCCTCCAATAACATTTTGTGTTGATTAGAAATAAATAGAAGTGGAGTGGAGTGGAGTGGAGTGGAGTGGAGTGGAAAGGAGAGGGGAGGGAAGGAAAGGAAAGGAAAGGAAAGGAAAGGAAAGGAAAGGAAAGGAAAGGAAAGGAAAGGAAAGGAAAGGAAAGGAAGAAAAATAGAAGGAAAGGAAAGGAGCAGAGCTGGAAGGGACCTTGGAGGTCTTCTAGTCCAGCCAGCCCCCTACTCAAGCTGGAGACCCTATACCACTTCAGACATGTGGCTGTCCAGTCTCTTCTTAAAAACCTCCAGTGATGGAGCACCCATGATTTCTGAAGGCAACTTCTGTTCCACTGGTTAATTGTCCTCACTGTTAGGAAGTTTCTCCTTAATTCCAGATTGCTCCTCTCCTTGATTAGTTTCCATCCATTATTTCTTGTCTTGCCCTCTTGTGCTTTGGAAAATACCATATTTTTCGGAGTGTAAGAAGCACCGGAGGATAAGACGCACCTTAGTTTTTGGGGAGGAAAATAAAAAAGTTGATCGGCGGGTGGATCGGCCTCCCGGAATACTCCCAATCAGCTGTTCCCAGAGGTGAACTTTAGCAACAGGTTCCTTGGTTGTGAGCTCTGTGCCTTGCTTTTTTTTTTGCTTTTTTTTCTGCCTCTGAAACTTCTGAAACTCCGTTTTTTTCCTGCCTCTGAAAGCCTCCGAAACAGCTTCAGAAAAAAAGCCTCTGAAGTTCTGTTTGCAGGCTTCTTTTCTGAAGCCTCGTTTCTGATGCTTTTTTCACCCTCTGAAACCTCCGTTTGAGAAGCCGGGCAGAGCTACATTCGGAGTATAAGACGCACCCAGATTTTTACACTCTTTTTGGGGGGGAAAAAAGGTGCATCTTATACTCCGAAAAATACAGTAAGTTGACCCCCTCTTCTACCCCTCAAATACTGAAACACTGCTATCATGTCACCCCTAATTCTTCTTTTCTCTAGACTAGCCAGACTCAAAATCTGCAGCCGTTCTTCATATGGGTTAGTCTCCAGGCCTTTGATCATCTTAATTGCTCTTCTCTGATTAAGATTGGAAGATCGAATTGCTGTTGGTCCTACATTTTTACTTTGGTCCTGTAAAATGTCCAGAAATATTGTTGGGGCTACCTGAAGAGTGCCATTATTAATAACATAACAATTCTTTCTCAGACTCCTATTCCTCATGATAATCTCAGTGGGAAATGGATCGCTCTCAAATTATGAGTGAAAGGTAGCATTTCCAATCTTTAGAATTATGCCTTGATAACACTTACAGGCTGACGCGTAGTTAGGTTTTTTTCCCAGGCATCTTCCAATGTAACATACCGATGAAAAGGGGGGAAAGAAATCCATAGCTAATAGTAATATTTGTATTAGCTTATATACTACAATAGTGCCGGAAGAATATTGGTCAAATGGCCAACAAAAAGAAAAACAAAGATGGAGAGACAGACGAAATCTGTTACAAAGTCACCTTCCTAAAATCCAAATTTGACATGCAGGAAACGAGGACCAGTCAAGGACAGACAACCGTCAACGCAATTCAAGAGATGCTAAAGGGAGAACAGATGGCTCACTTCAGGTAAGTTTTGTCTTTTTAAAGGAAAAGGTAAAGGTTCCCCTCGCACATATGTGCTAGTCGTTCCCGACTCTAGGGGGTGGTGCTCATCTCCGTTTCCAAGCCGAAGAAGAGCCAGCGCTGTCCGAAGTCGTCTCCGTGGTCATGTGGCCGGCATGACTCAACCCCAAAGGCGCACGGAACGCTGTTCCCTTCCCACCAAAGGGGGTCCCTATTTTTTCTACTTGCATTTTTTTACATGCTTTCGAACTGCTAGGTTGGCAGAAGCTGGGACAAGTCACGGGAGCTCACCCCGTTATGCAGCTCTAGGGATTCGTCTCTTTACTGATACATAAATGAAGCATGCTTACCTGTGTGGCAGTATATGTTACATATACCTTTGCAGTCTGTTCTCCCTACATCGGTCTATAGTTGTCTTTCCTATGCTTCCCTTCATGTTTTTAATTTGCCCACTTCCCAGAAGGTTAAAAGGGGTATTTTAGAATACAGGTAGTCCTCGACTTACGACCCCAATTGAGTCCAAAATTTATGTTGGTAAGTGTGACATTCTTTAAGTGAGTTTGTCCCCTTTTACGACTTTTCTTACCACGGTGGTTAAGGGAATCTAGCTTCCCCATGGACTTTGCTTGTCAGAAAGTCGCAGAAGGGGATTTTGTGACACCGCCCCCCTCCCCCAGGACAGTGCAACTGTCATAAATAGGAGTCAGTTGCGAAGCGTCTGAATTTTGATCACATGGCCACAGGGATGCTGCAGTGGTCGTAAGTGTGAAAAACAGTCATAAGTTGCTTTTTTCAGTGCCTTTGTAACTTTAAATGGTCATTAAACGAACTGTTGTAAATGGAGGACTACCTGTCGTTTGAGTGAAGGAGATCAGTTTTAAGTCCTACACGTTCAGATAAAGTCAGCGCATCATTTATTTTAAAGATAATTTGTCACGTTCACATTGAACAAAACAATAGCTAACTTGCATAATGTATCTTGTATATACGTTATATTGTGTATAAGGCACAATGTATTAAATCCAGCAACTTAACTATAACTACCTCACAACATTCAAACAGCCTGCCTCTTAACTCATCTATTTTTCCCAGAGTCTACTTCACTTGGAGGAGGAGAAAACTAGTATTATTATTATTACTACTATTATTAATTTTTAAGTCCTCTCCGGCAGCTCTCGGTGGGCGCTCCCTAGGGGTTCCAGGGGGTATGCTTTTATGTAACTATAACTTATTTCAGATCAGAATTGACTGCAATAATGAAAGGAGTGTCCACACTAAAACCTTACAGAATACCTCCAGCGAAGCTAGCCGGCTGCGGACGGGTAAGGATCGTAACCAGAAGAAAGAAAAATCGGACAGCGGAGAAAGTCAGCAACCATTGGTGAATGGCGTGCCCTAAACTGCATAGCTCGAGAAGTCGTATTTCCTAAACTGTTCCAGTAAATCTTATTCCACATTAGAGAAACTTGTTAGGCCAAAGACAAATAGTAGGCAAGAGGGCAGCAGGGCATGAAATATTAAAAACAAAAAAAAACAAAAAACAAAAAAAAAGTTCTGTTAGCCTTTTTTTAACATCAGCAGTATGCAGTTTTCTTTTTTCAAAATAAGACATTATACTTGCATTAAAATACCTTGAACTTCTGAAAAAAACAAAACAAAAATGCTTTCAAGTACATATTGCACTTCAAACAATGAAAGAATTCCTTTTGTTTGTTTTTTAAAAAAAATACTGAACTGTGCATTGGTATTTCTGTTCAGTTGTACCATTTTAACGCATCTGGTCAAAATCACTGCTAAATTTCAATTTTCAGAATAAATAGTGTTTGCGGTAATCAAATTGGGCTTCTGTTTTCAATCTATTAAAACCTCCTCATTTAAAATAAATAGATAAATAAAAAGTAAAATTGACGCTATTGCTTTTACGTCCTGTGTCAGTTCACACACACTTTTCGGTTCACCTTTTGTTTTTGTTTCCCCCCGCCCCCCCCGCCCAGTATTTCGGTGAACCCGGATTCTCTGTGTAACGTAACTAAATTGTCATTTTCATTAGCAAAAAAAAAAAAAAAAGTTGTATGGTATGTGCCTTTTTTATATCTTGGCAGGTAGGAATATTCTCTTTGGAAGCAGAAATCAGGGAAGATTTGTTGGAAATGCTGAACTCTTGTTTAACGTTCAGGTGTCATACCTGCTCAGGGCGCAGGAATCCTTCTTAAGAGCTTGGCTCCAGGTCTTTACAGGTACCTGCCCCACCTTCTCAGCGCCCAGTTTCTCTGGGTTGAGCAGGGATACCTGAACTGGGTTGCCTCACCTGAAGAGCCCGTGGTGGGTTCCCCACCTGTACCCTCTTTTCAGGCAGAAACATCCGAATAGGAACTTTAAATGTACAATATATATGTAGCAAAAACCTCTCCAACAGTTAGTACTTTATTAGAAGAATGCATGCTTTCCATAATTTTTTTCCTCGCATCAACATCGTTAGGCTGTTTATAAGATAGAAACCTATTTTGCACTGAAGATAATGGCAGATCATGTTACTGAAGTGGTGGCTCCCCCCCCCCCCTCTTTTTCATTTGTTTTATGTTTCCCCCTTTTTAGTCAGGACAGGGTTTGGGGTTTTGTTTGTTTGTTTTTTTAAAAAAAATGCATACTCCCAGTTGTGACAATACAGTTAATGGTTACCGAGGGAACAAACCAGAACTTGTTTATAATGTGTGCCAGCTCTTTGGCCAGAGGACCAATTTAAAAGAATAAGGGTTTTTTTTGTTATTGTTGTTGTTGTCATTGTTGTTCATTTCCCCTACAGTTTTGATACTTAAATTCAGATGGGATAGGAAGGTGATGGTGTTTTACGCGGCTCTTCGTAAAAATTCAGGGATATACTGTACTTTGACAGCATTGGATATAGATCAATTTTTAAGGTCTCGTTCACAAAGTAGTTTAAAAAACTTGTAATCGAAGTTGGTGTAAGGTTTAGTCGTCCATAATTGGAGATGAGGCATGCTTTCTATTTCCGATCATGAATGAAATTTACATGCAAAAATAAAACACAGTAGGACATTTCATTTTAAGCTATTCTGTTTTTATTAAAAATTTACTCCAGTGGGAGTGTTGCTGATTGTGTACAGAATTGTACAAACTGCAGCCCCAGTCTGTTGGGTTTTTGTTTGTTTCTGTGCTTTTTCATTTTAGCTTTTTTTTTTTTACTTCGCGTACAAGCAAGCATATAAAAATGGCAACAAACTGCACACAACTTAACAAATATTAAAAAAAAAAAGTCTTAAATATTGCCAAACATTAAATGTTGATTTCTAATTATTTATTTTGGGGGAATGTATAGTATTTGAAAACTGAAATTGGTACCTTGCACACATCATCTGTAAGCTGTTTGGTTTAAAATACTGTAGATAATTAACCAAGGTAGAATGACCTTGTAATGTAACTGCTCTTGGGCAATATTCTCTGTACATATTAGCTACAACAGATTGGATTTTATGTTGACATTTGTTTGGTTATAGTGCAATATATTTTGTATGCAAGCAGTTTCAATAAAGTTGGATCTTCCTCTGCTAATGGATGTTGATGCAATCTTTATAAATGATTGCTTTAAACAAATCAACTTGAAGCAGGAACCTGTTTTTTTTTTCTTGTGTTGAAATTGGAAACATTGTTTATTCCAGAAGTGTGAAAACTGAAATATTTTCAATTTCAAGAAAGGGGCTACTGGTTAAAACGTACATGTTTGCTATTATATGCACTAATTTTACACTCGAGACTGACTTCAGTAAGGTGCTAACTAGATTTGACTTAACTAAAACTGTTAACAGATTAATCACCATTTTCAAATGACATTTTTGCAGTATTTTTGTGCTTTAAATGTGTATCCCTTTCAATTTAAAAAAAAAATTCGCTGTTTTTAAGTATTGGTACATTTTAAAAACAAATTGTAAATCCAAATGTAAGACTCATTTTGAGAATCATGCGTGTTACAAAGGTTTGAAAGTGCAGCAAATGTCTGATGTTTGGGCTCACTTCCTTAATGGTAACCTCACATATGGTCTAATAAATTACAATTATTTTGAAAACAAAAAAAAAATAAAAGTTTTTTTTAAAGATTGAAAGATATCTTTGAATGGCCGCAAGATTCAAGTAAAGTACAAATTGGACATCTCACTTCTCCAGGCACACAACTGAATTGGCTGATTTGTTTTCCTTCTTTTCACTAGCACTAGAGAAAAGATCATTGTGAGGAGGAAAAAAAAGGGGTGACCATATTGTGTGATCGTGCTAATTTGTTCAAGTTTGGAACATGGCATCAGTAAGCATATTCTACACCAAAATAAGATATTGGTGCTATTGTGTTGGTGACTGATAATTTCGAGTAGGCTCTACAACGAATAGAATGGATATAAATAGTATCTGTAGCCATTTCCTACTCCGCCGAGTATCACCCAGCAGATATAAAGCCTGCCTTTAATAGTGGCTTAGCATTGTTTGAATGATGCTGTCAGATAGAACCATGGAGAAGTGGCCTCTTATCTCCTTGTTTAAAATTTTTGCAGTCTTGAAAGAGGCCGCGGAGAAGAAATCCATGCAAATTCAAGGTCTTACGTCTTCTTTAAGAACCTCCTGTTAAGAATTTTGAATTGTTTGTTACACTTGACATTTCAAAGGAAATTTGTAGAATTGCCATTCTGTTGTATATCTCAATCATCCAGGTCATGGTTGTCCCAAAGATGCTGTTTCCGAAAGGCAACTGTTTCCTTCTTGGGATTTTCTCAAAACAACCAAGAAAGTCCCAATTGCCTTTTGGAAAAACACCTTTGGGACAACCACTCTGTTGTAGTACCTCTTTAGAGTATTCCATTTGTTCCTTTTATTTAGCTTGTACTTCTTTTCCTTCGTATTTATGCTGCCTTCTGAGGACTGAACGCCTAATCGGTGTTTCCTTCCAAAATGAAGGGTGCTAACCCTATGGAACCAAACAAATTTCCTCGTAGCTTTCTCTAACAAGTTGTCTCCCAGGTAATGCCTGCTTAAAATTTCCCATCAGTCAGAAATTGTGCTCTGACCCATTCAGAACTGGGCTTCAGCTTGTCCCAGGTCGTCCTATGACAACCGCAACACTTTCAGCCCCTCCTTTCCCAGGGAGTAAGTCACAATAGGGATCCCCATAGAGACAGATCCTCCATAGCTCCCCTATGCATCTTTTATTATAAGTGCTGGCTTTTTAAATGGTGATCTCCTTCGAAATCTTGAATTAAGGTAGGCTTTTGTTCTTCCTTTCGTTGTTAACTTTGTACCTTGGAAAATACAGGACAGTCGTAATTGATCGAGTGCCAAAATCCCCACCACAGGTTTAATATGACCTGGGATTACAACCCTGTCTGTAGGAATTGTAGAACCTTTTAAGTTACCTAGAAGCTACTCAAGGCTCTGTATTGTTGGGGAATTGATAGTATGGCTACCCAACTCAATCTGTCATAGAACAGAAAAACAAGAAATTGATTATTTGGGTCAAGAATCCCAGTTCCTTTGTGGTACTAAAAATCTAACTCCTGTTGTGTCTTATTTTAATTTCCTACCTAATGCATGTTTGTGGGATGGGGATGTTTTGCTGTCATTTCAGGAATGATACCAATAATGAGGCTTGCGCTCCAGCTTTTAGCCAAATATTTGTGCGTATTATTTCATGCAGTCAGTCCAAGTGAGTATTACAAAGCGGACTTTGTAAGCAAAACTTAACGAGTTTGGTCACCCGTTGCTTATATGAAGCCTCTCCGTCTTCAGGCGCCCCCAATTTAATCCCAGAGTCCTTCAACAGAGCTGGAATTTTGCAGAGCTGCTGAAAAATAAGGAACTTTCGCCACTAACCTTAAACAAATTACACTGTTCTGATGTCTGGTGTGCCAGCATAGTTAAAGTTGTGGCTTAAGAGGGATGAGAGAGATCTTGGTCATGTTTCCATTGCATGTACTGACCCTTCCCTGTTCTGCTTAACTTTAATAACTTTGTCCACAACATTTTTTTTTAAAAGTCACATAACAAGGGTTGTCTGTACGGCAGGGGTTACATCTCACAAGTTTTGACGGTGATTGCAACCATATGATTGGTCACATAGCTCTGGCTGCCATCTTAACTTTTTTGACCTCTCTAGACCCCACAACATGCCATAAAGTGCATAAATGCAGATTTTTTTTCTAGGCAAGTCATTAAATGTGGTCAAGGCAAACTTGAAACAGATCTAAAAATCCCTATTTCTGTGTGCCTTTCCAAATTCCCCCACGTTAATAAATTCAGGATTGCAATACACATCAAACCTCATAGCAACATACTATCATAGAATTGGTGCTTACAGTAATTTGAATGTGCTGCTGTTCAGATCTACTATTACTACTTTACACGGTGGTTTTCACAAAAGGTTCACACCCTGCACAAATCTAAACACACTACAGGACTTGCCTATGAACTCCCTTGTTTTGTTCATGTCTTTAGTCGAGTCACAAAAATGGAAATGTAGATGGCTAAAGTCATTAGATACTAGATTAGATAATGCCTAAATGCAAATAGGACTCTCAAAGTACTATTTAAACAAATTAGCCACGTGGCACACGCTTTGCAATTTTTTTAAAAAATAATTTTTTAATAGTAATTCAAGTTAAAAAAAACAATGGACATGGTTTAACGTCTCTGGTTTTAACTGTTAGTGTCAAATTTAAGCTAATACATAACATACTTCTTTGTCTTTGTACAAATTTACATTACTTCTTGCATGTCAAGTATATAAACTAATTTCTTCTAAGCAGCTACATCTACACTCAATATAATCATAACTTACATACAGATTTAACATACATTGACGTGTCCATTTCTAGACACTCTCTACACCATCTTGGCATTCCTCCTCGTGTCCAGCCATTCATAACTTTCAGTTTTATCCTTGAGCTCCAAGGTAAGTCTGTCCATTTCTGCACAATTGAGGATTTTGATTAGCACTTCTTCTTCCAAGGGGATTTCTTTACTCTTCCATTTTTGGGCAAAGGCTATTTGTAATATTAGGTAGGTTGTGTTCTTGTTGTATTTACCCTCTATAATACCTACAGTAATAGGAAGAATTCCGGTTTAACCTCTATTTTTAATATTAGAATCTCTTCTAGCCAACACCTTATTTGATGCCAAAATTGTTTGCCTTTTGAGCATTCCCACCACATGTGGTAGAAGGTCCCTCACATTTCCAACACATTGGAGAGTATTTTTTTACTTATTCTTGCTAGTCTTATGGGTGGGAGATGCCACCTATAAAACTTTTAATTGCACGCTTTGCAATTTCTTGAACTTCCCCAACTCCAATTCTTCAGGTTTTTCATTGCCAGCGCTAGAAGTTCAAAATGAATCCTACATGGTTCCTACCGAGCCAAAGATAAAAGCAGAAATCATCTCTCAAAAGGTGGAGAACTTCTTCAATCCTCTGAGTAAGTGCACCTTGGAGATTGCCTCGAGGTTACTCCTTCGCCAAACTGTTGGGTTTGTTACTCTGAAACATACACTGTGAAAGATGTTCACAAAGACCATCTCTACAGAAAATTCAGGTTTCGGAGCAGAAAATAAATGAGACTGATCTCTCAGAACTTGCTCTCCTCCTTACTTCTCCCCAGTCTCTTGACCTCTGTCTGTTGCACAAAAAGTACCTCTCCCTGAATGCCAAATCTCCGTGGATACACACAAGTTTGAAGTGTGTTTTGGAGCCCGTCTGAAGATTGGCCTTGCTTCCTTCTTCCCAGCCAACTTGGTTAAGACTGCTGAGAAGATGCTCCTTGACACTGAATGGATAACACTGAAAAGGGAATATCCATGAGCCACGGTGGCGCAATGGCCACAGTGCAGTACTGCAGGCTACTTCTGCTGACTGCCAACTGCCTGCAAGTTGGCAGTTCAAATCTCACCAGGCTTAAGGTTGACTCAGCCTTCCATCCTTCCAAGGTCGGTAAAATTAGGACCCAGATTGTTGGAGGCAACAGGCTGATTCTGTAAACCACTTAGAGAGGGCTGTAAAGCACTGTGAAGTGGTGTATAAGTCTTAAGTGCTATTGCTATTTTCCTTCCTTCCTTCCTTCCTTCCTTCCTTCCTTCCTTCCTTCCTTCCTTCCTTCCT
>WNWU01000055.1:3644248-3661711 GCA_012654045.1 Ptyas mucosa
CCTTCCTTCCTTCCTTCCTTCCTTCCTTCCTTCCTTCCTTCCTTCCTCCCTTCCCTTCCCTTCCCTTCCCTTCCCTTCCCTTCCCTTCCCTATACATACATACATACATACATACATACATACATACCAGGTCAAGGTTGACTCGGCCTTTCATCAGTGGTGGGATTCAAACATTTTTACTACCGGTTCTGTGGGTGTGGCTTGGTGGGCATGGCAGGGGAAGGATACTGTAAAATCTCCATTCCCTACCCACTCCAGAGGAAGGTTACTGCGAAATCCCCATTTCCTCCCAATCAGCTGGGACTCGGGAGGCAGAGAATAGATGGGGGCGGGGCCAGTCAGCATTTTTACTACGGGTTCTCCGAACTACTCAAAATTTCCGCTACCGGTTCTCCAGAACTGGTCAGAACCTGTTGAAACCCACCTCCGCCTTCCATCCTTCTGAGCTGGGTAAAATGAAGACCCAGATTGTTGGGGGCAATATGATGACTCTGTAAACCACTTAGAGAGGACTGTGAAGCGGTATATAAGTCAGTGCTATTGCTATCCACGGTGGTAAAAGCCAATAGAACGCAACCGATGAATGGCTTTTGCTCCCGTGGAATGTTCCAAAGTGAGAATGAAATTCAAATCTCTATTCTGCTAAAATTTTGGCAACTGAAATTCATTCGAGCCAGCAACGGATGGCTTTGCCAAGGGAGAATTAATTCAGCCTTTCCCTGTAGAGACGCAACTATGCAAGCTGCATTTTCTTTGATGTCCAGTTATCAGGACCCAAAATTACACAAATGCTTCCTTCGCTTCTTGGGTGGGTTGCCTAAAGAAAGCAGCAGATTCCCACTTGCTGCTTAGGAATTCTAGTTTTAAAGCTTGCTCTGTATCTTTTAACCATAACCATGTCATGGGTGTTCTTCTCCATGGCATTCTGCTACTCCAACTCGGCTTGTTCAAGGATATATTTTCCAAAACACGTCCTTAACAATTCCAGGTTTCTCTCCCATGTAAACCTAACAGAGGAATAATTCCCCGCACATTTTTGAGGAAATAGGGGCTTTAAAGTTTAAGTTTCCCCTCGCACTTATGTGCTAGTCATTCCTGACTCTAGGTGGCAGTGCTCATCTCCATTTCAAAGCCGAAGAGCCAGCGCTGTCTGAAGACATCTCCGTGGTCATGTGGCTGGCATGACTCAATGCCAAAGGCGCACAGAACGCTGTTCCCTTCCCACCAAAGGTGGTCCCTATTTTTTCTACTTGCATTTTTTACCTGCTTTTGAACTGCTAGGTTGGCAGAAGCTGGGACAAGTCACAGGAGCTCACCCCATCACGCGACGCTAGGGATTCGAACCCCTGAACTGCCGATCTTTTGATCAACAAGCTCAGCGTCTTAGCCACTGAGCCACCCCGTCCCATAATAGTGGTTTACTGGAGGTTAATATATATCTTATTGTCTGGGTTGGATGTGAGAGAGATTAAAACCTTAGAACTGTTGTTGTCTTTCCGAAAGCATGCTGGCCCAGAGGAAATCAGAAAGCGATGGCTTGCGGAGCTGGAGAACACATCAACCAGACGTTGTGCCTAGAACACAAATGTTGTGTTTCTTCCAGAAAATTTATTCAATTAGACTGCTATACTCCGTTTGAAGACCGTAAGTGGCATTTTGTCCCATGTATCCTCTTTAACAACTTTATATCAAGATCACCTGAAGTGTTAATACCACTTTATAAGGCCTTGGTAAGGCCACACTTGGAATAGTGCATCCAGTTTTGGTTGCCACGATGTAAAAAAGATGCTATTGCTATTTTGTGATGTTTATTTTTAAAGACCTCTCCAGCTTGTCTAAAGTTTACTGGTTCAGCTGTAGATTAAATGCCAACCATGTTTATGTTGATCAAACCACAACAGGCCCTCAACAGATTTTGAGAATATTTGCTGTTGGCATCGCAGGAATGTTGGCCATTATCTGTCTTCCATTTTGCTGTTTCGTGGTAGAGAGAAGGTAAGAAAAGGAGGTAAAAGGTATCATAGCAAGTTAAAACGTTCCAAAATGTTTTAGCCACCCCACAAGCCACGATTCCCTGCAGAAAGGCATCCAAAGATAAGAAGAAACTTTAAACTTTAGACCGGGCCGGGGACTGGTTCGGGGTCGTTGTCAGCCAATGTTATTACCGGTTCTCCGAACTACTCCAAATTTTTACTACCGGTTCTTGCGAACCGCTGCGAACCGTGAGCAACCAACCACTGCTTTGTGGACTTCCTTGTAAAGAGTCAGCTGTTCTTCCCTAACCCTGATTGATTGGGGCCACATCCTGCAAAGTTTATATCTTTGTTCTCAATGGTTTTGCAGCCCGTGTGCCAATCCTTTGCGTCGCGCCCCGAAAGAAGATGACACTGAAGAAGGAAGCGAGGACAGTGACGAGAGCAGCGGTAGCTAATCCGCAGAATGAATTCAAAGCTACGTTGAGGGAAGTTATGAAAGATATCTATAAATGTTCATCGTGGTATGCCTAAACTGTATGGAGTTATTGATTGATTTCTGGAGATGGGGATGTGTCAATTGTATATTTTCAGAGCTGAAGCAATAACGGTGTTGTTCTGATCCAGCTCTCCAAACACAACAAACCCTCTGAACTTCACTCAAAAGATTCCTTTATTAGGAGCGCCGGCAAAAAGTTTCTCTCTTAACACAGGCTAACAAGTTCATCTGGCAGGGCAGAGATAGTTGTCTGCCATATCTATTCATCTCTGCCCCCTGCCTTTTATCCCCAGAGCTAGGGTGGGATTTCGCTAACAGCGGTGGCTCTTCCTTCCCAAGGACCAGCTCACAGGCCATAGCAGGAGCCTTGGTGGAGCCTTGGTGGAGCAGCGGACTAAAGCGCTGTTAAGTAGCACTTAGCTGCCAGCTGCCTGCAATTACTGGGAGTTCAAATCTCACCAGGCTCAAGGTTGACTCAGCCTTCCATCCTTCCGAGGAAGGTAAAATGAGGACCCAGATTGTGGGGGCAATAAGGTGACTTTGTATAAAAAAGAACACCGCTTGGGGGGGGCGAAAGCCCTACTAAGCAGGTATATACAAAAGTATGAAGGCTATTACTTAACGCATTGTAAGCCGCCCTGAGTCTCCGGAGAAGGGCGGCATATACATCGAATCAATCAATCAATCAATCAATCAATCAATCAATCAATCAATACATGTTGTCTAATCCAACCAGCTGAAGCAGCTCCTTGGATGAGAGGTGAAACATCTTCAAAGAAAAACCAGAAAGTCCAGTTGCCTCTTGTGATCCTAACCACAATGATACCCAAATGGAAGAAGGCGCAACCCGAACCCTAAAATTTAAGCTCAAACGTGGTATTCAAATGGCACATTAATCATAATGTGGTTTATTTGGCTTTGGCTGAATGTATTGTGGTTCGCAAACCACGGTTTGTGATGTTTGAAGCTCACAAGTTGCAGGAGCTTTTTGAAGCTATCACGGATGCACAAACTCCCTAATTTTTATAACCTTGTCCTTACGGTGCCACGACACAAGATAGTTTTGGGGTTTTGCCAAACGCTTTTTGCGAATTTGGGGAAGTTTTCAGAATGTTGATATCATAGCCACAAGATGGCGGTATAAGCAAATCATCCTAGCCTCTCTGAACAGCAGCGAATGCAGATTCCCTTCTGAGCTTTTTAGTTTTGGAATTATTTTCTTTCGGATCTTGGTATGTCTATCCCTGAAAGAGGCTGTGCAGCAAACTTGGATTCTGACGCGGTACACAATGGCAAAATGTCATCATTTGTGTTGTTGAGAAATGGGCTAACAGAAGCCATAAAAATAATCAGGGCTCTGGAGGATACAATGAAAGGTTAATGGAACTAGGTACTGTATTTTTCGGAGTATAAGACGCATCTTCCCCCACACTCCCCTAAAAGAGGGTGAAAATTTGGGTGCGTCTTATACACCGAATGTAGCTACACCCAGCCTCTGAAACAGAGGTTTCAGAGGCTGAAAAAAGCTTTTCAAAGGGAGATTTCAGAGGCTGAAAAAAAGCCCTCAAACGGAGATTTCAGAGGCTGAAAAAAAAATCAAAGCGCAAAGCTCACAACCAACAAACCTGTTGCTAAATTTCACCTCTGGGAACAGCTGATTGGCGGTATTCTGGGAGGCCGATCCACCCAGCTTTTTTCTTATTTTCCTCCCCAAAAACTAAAGTGCGTCTTATACTCCGGTGCGTCTTATAGTCCGAAAAATATGGTATGTTTAGCCTAACAGAGAGAAGGCTTAGGGGGTGACATGACAGCTGTCTTTCAGTATTGAGGGGATGTCACAGAGAAGAAGCGGTTGACCTATTCTCCCAAACACCTGAGGACAGGTCAAGAAGCAATGGATGGAGGTTTATCAAAGAGAGATCCAGCCTAGACTTAAGGAGAAATTCCTTGTCAGTTGGAACAAGTAATCAGTGGAACAGAAGTTGCCTCCGGAAGTTGTGAGCTCTCCATCACTGGAGGTTTTAAGAAGAGATTGAACAACCATTTGTCTGGGATTGAATAAGGACTTTTGCCGTGGGGTTGGACTAGAAGTCCTCCAAGATTCTTTCCAGCTCTATGGTTCTATGAAGCCACTTCAAAGCAGCATAAAATCAAGGAAAACCTAGTGTTAGCCCATCCCTAGGAGTATTATATTCCAACCTAGAGCTTTATTGATCAATGTTAGGTTTACCTGATCCTCTAGTAATGGGATTATTACTAGGTGAAATGATGTGAATCCATTGATCCTGAAGATCTGAAGTTCTTAGGACTCATTCTCATGATTCAAGAACGTTACTACTATTAGTAGTAGTAGTGGTGGTGGTGATGATGATGATGATGATGATGATGATGATAATAATAATAATAATAATAATAATAATAATAATAATAATAATTTATTGACATCGCGGTACCAGGAGATGCCAGAATCAAAGAAAAAGAACTGGAAAAAAATCATGAAATATTGCAACCTAGCCATCGAAATTACAAGGCTATGGATGAAACATGTCACCATGTCACCCATGTCACCCATTGTCATCGGGGCACTTGGTACCATATCCAAAAATTTTATAAGATACATCAGCAAATTGCAGTTTCCTGCAATAACACCAGCAGAACTACAAAAAACTGTGCTACTCGGAACATCGTATATCTTACTTCGTACTTGGCTGATACCTAGCATGCTGGCAGCAACCCGTATCAACCATTAGCACCAGTCAATGGTATTTGTGAGGCATTTTTGAATGTTCAGTTGACTGAATTTCATATTTAATGAATAGAGATAATAATAATAATAATAATAATAATAATAATAATAATAATGGTCTCCTTGCTAGTATAAAGGGAGCAGGCATCAAATCCTGACTAAGAAATGAATATGCAAGATGTAAAGCCTGTGAGCACACAAGTTAATTTGGATATTTGCAAGTAAGATCTACTCAAGAGTAAGGGCATGTTCAAGAGTAGCCATTCCTTGCATCTAAATCTCTAATGGCTTGCAGCTGTGACTCTGAAAGCATTAAATATATTCACTTAGCAAAAGATCCAAACTGAAAAACATCTGTCCTTAGAGCTTGGCTGTTTTATGTTTGCAAGTTTGTGATCGTGATTTCTTATCCATAACCTGGTATTGTTGGTTTAGTTCTGTTCTTTGTTCCGACTGTTCCCTGGGATTACTTCCATCATTAATTTACGGTAGGGCTGATTTTTTTACCATTCCTGGAAAACGCATTTTGGAGAGTTTCTTAGTTTTGCTGTTTGATTTGTCAACCTGAAGGACTCTACAGAAGGAAAAAGGTCTATAGCAGTGAATTAGTTCCACAGGTGCTTCCCATTAAAACTGACAGATCCATATAAGTGCAACTATTGTGAGAGGCATCCATCTTTCATAGCAAATAAATGCTGTGTTCATAATGATGCATTAAATATACCTACTGCCTGGTTCCCATGACTCTGGGTGTTTTACAAATTGTTAAAAACATCTAAAAACAAAGAACAACTCAAAACGTATAAGAGCAAGATGAAAGAAAAATGACAGAAAATCATAGAGGAAGAAGAAGAAAAGAAAAGAAAAGAAGAATTGGAATCAAAAGAATCAGAATAATAATAATAGGAGAAGGAGGGGGGAGGAGGAGGAGGAGGAGGAGGAGGAGGAGGAGGAGAAGAAGAAGAAGAAGAAGAAGAAGAAGAAGAAGAAGAAGAAGAAGGAGGAGGAGGAGGAGGACACAGTTTGCACTCCAAAGATGCCAGAATTTAAGTTATCCAACAACAACAAGAAGAACAAGAAGAACAAGAAAAACAACAAGAAGTACATCATCATCATCATCATCATCAATCATCCTGGTCAAAGAGCCAGATCTTCAAGACCCTCCAAAACTCCACTAGAGTAGCTGTATCTCCAGGAGAACTTTGTTCCACAGGACAGGCATTGCTATAGAGAAGACACATTTCCGGGTCCCGATAGATGGCATTGCTTAGTCAAAGGAACCTAGAACATGTCAACTCTGCCAGATTGGACCAGCTGGGCAGATACTATGGGCTACACGCAGGGGTTTTGTTGCCGCCATACGTCGTTGATTTATCAAAGGTAAGATAGTTAGATGTAGTGAAAATTGGAGGCACACTGAGAACATATTTCCTGTTTTAATTTTGCGGTCTTAAAAAAATAAATAAAATGCATAATTCTATCGCTCATTTAAAGCAGGTAAACATCAACAGCAGACACACAAATGAGATATTGTCTGTTGTTGCATTGGTTCATTTAGCTGACTTAGGGGAGAGCCGAGATAATTATACAACCTTACCTGAATCCTAAGCGATGGTGGGATTGGGCAGATGGTTAGTTTAGCAGGTATTAGTACAGGATGCTGTGAGATGAGCTCAGAGCTCAACTCTGGTTGACTTTATCCATGTTGCTTTCTTGGCAAGAGTACAGAGGTGGTTTTCCATGGCTTTCTTCCTAGATACATTCCCCCCCCCCCCCAATTTGGCAGTCTAGTCTTTGGTCCTAGGATTCCCTGATGTTCTTTAAGCACTACGGAGATCCAACCCTGTTTAGCTTTTGATCCAGAGGTGCTATTCAGCAGGTTCTGACCAGTTCTGGAGAACCGATAGTGGAACTTTTGAGTAGTTTGGAGAACCGGTAAATACCACCTCTGACTGGCCCCACCCTCATCTATTCTCTGCCTCCCGAGTCCCAGCTGATCGAGAAGAAATGGGGATTTTACAGTATCCTTCCCCTGGAATGGGGAGGGAATGGGGATTTTACAGTATCCTTCCCCTGGAGTGGGGAGGGATTGGGGATTTTACAGTATCCTTCCCCTGGAGTGGGGAGGGATTGGGGATTTTACAGTATCCTTCCCCTGGAGTGGGGAGGGAATGGGGATTTTGCAGTATCCGTCCCCTGCCACACCCACCAAGCCACACCCACCAAGCCGCACCACACCCACCAAGCCACACCCACAGAACCTGTACTAAAAAAATTTGAATCCCACCACTGTTCTGATCCCACACAAGACGAGTTACTGGCACCTGCTGAAAATTATCCCCAATGTCTCATATAGAAGATAGAATAATAGGGTTGGAAGGGACATTGGAGGTCTTCTAGTCCAACCTTCTGCCCATGGCAGGAGATCCTATACCATTCTGGACTTTCTTTGGGCTTGATGGGATGGATACATATGATTATAGAAAGAACAACAGGTTGGAAGGGACCCCAAAAGTCCTCCAGTCCAACCCCTCACCCAAGCAGGAGAGACCATACCATTTCAGAGACATAGCTGTCCAATCTCCTCTTAAAAACCTCCAGTCATGGAGCATCTCCAATTTCTGGAGGCGAGCTGTGCCACTGGTTAATTGTTCTCACCGTCAGGAAATTCCTCCTTAGTAAAGGAGGAATGTATGTATAGGAGTGAAATGTAAGTGTATGAATGAAATGAAATTTAGCTATGTAAAGTTCTAATTCAGATCATTTTATAGTTGACTGCCATTCCATCACCTTATCTACTGAAAATGCACTCCTGCAGTATTGGTTGATATGCATAGACCCGACTGTTTGCAACTCTGCCCTCTAGCTCAGGGGTCGTCAACCTTAAACACTCAAAGAGCCACAAAGGTCCTAACCGGAAGCCCCCCGCTCAATTCTGGAACCGACCGGAAGTCTGGTTCCCCCCACCATAGAGTCTCATCCTAGCTCAGCGTCCTTTTTCCTCTGCCGACTGGAAGCCCGGTTCCTCCACCATAGAGTCTCCTCCTTTTTCCTCTACCTGTCCTAACCAAAAGCCCTATCAATTGTGGAGCCGACCGGTGACAGGGAGCCGCAGCAGAGGGATGAAAGAGCCACATGCGGCTCCAGAGCCACGGGTTGCCGACCTCTGCTCTAGCTGGTAGTCTTTCTAAGAATGACATCTCTGAAGCACCAGTAGATGCTGCTTCAGAGGTTCTAGGTTGTCAGCCAATGGAAACCAGGAACAAGCAGCAGCCTTGTTCCTCCTGAGAGAGCTTTGGTGTTATGGACATCCAAGAGAAAAGTTTAAGGATGATAGAAGTTTACCAAAGCATTGTGCCCTGATATCTGATGCAGCTTTTTCCTACTTGATGGAAGAAAGAAATAGGAATTAGACTGCAAAAATACCCCCCTCTTCCTTCTCTAACTACCTTTGTCATTCATCACACCCTCCCACCTTGAGAAAATTGGGGTCCTGACACAACTCCCAAATAAAAACAATATATCTGCCTAGAAATGGTACATCTAAAGAACGGACTTAAGTCCACAGTAAATCTCTACTCAATATCTGGGCCATTGACTGCGATGCTTCAATGAATCATTACTCACACATAGCTCTGGGTTTGAGGAGAAGATAAGAGCTCCATGCTCTGAATTTTATTTAATGAAGCTTAAAGCGACTCATTTCTCTAAAGGAAATAAAACTCTCATGTAAGGGAAGTGTTAGCAACATGGCAACTTTAACCAATTGGTGGTACCATCCAAGATTCTACCCACTTCTGCTTCTCTGTTCTTTACTGGCCATGTCGTCCTGCCATTTGTCCCTTTGCTGAGCTGTGTCAAAACTATGGGACAGAAATATTAAATTGATTACGTCAACGGCATATAAAGAAAATCTGTATAAAACGTTTTATAGATGGCATTTTGCACTGGCGAGACTGGCAAAAATGTATAAAGACAGATCTGCTAAATGCTGGAAGTGTAATCAATCATTTGGTTCATACTACCATATGTGGTGGACATGTCCAAAAGCTAAAAAATATCGGATGAAAATACATACTTGGTTGGAAAAAATGACAAAACAACACACAGACTTGAAACCAGAAATATTTTTGTTGGGCATTCTACTGGAAAAATATATAAGAGGACTATATATCTGGTTTTATATATACTAACCACAACTAGTATATGTAATTTTGCCCAGCGATGGAAAACTGATGAGATTCCGTCAGAGGGGAATGTAATTAAGAAAACATTAGAATGCGCAGAAATGGATAGATTAACGCTTACTGTTAAGGATGAAGAAGAAACAATATTTTTTTGATACGGGATATATTTTATCAATGGTGAAATAATAGAAACAGAAGTTAGAAAGGAGGAGACATAAAAAGGGAAAATGTTAATGTGGAGAGTTGTTAAAGAAGATGATGTTATGTATTATTGTTAAATTATTATTTTATTATACTATCAATATTATTGTGACGAATACTACAAATATGTGGATTATGACTGTTTAAAAATAATTGTACCCAGATCACACACTGTTTGATCGAAATTGAATGTTATATAAATAAAATAAATAAAATATGGGGGGGAAGATGATTATATCTAGCTTGAGAGGAGAACTGCTTGAGGCAGCAGGAAGGTAAAAACAAAAAAAAATAGAATAACAGAGTTGGAAGGGACCTTGGAGGTCTTCTAGTCCAACCCCCTGCTTAGGCAGGAAACCCTACACCACTTCAGACAAATGGTTGTCCAACCTCTTCTTAAAAACTTCCAGTGTTGGAGCATTCACAACTTCTGGAGGAAAGTGGTTCCACTGATTAATTGTTCTCACTTTCAGGAAATTTCTCCTTAGTTCTAAGTTGCTTCTCTCCTTGATTAGTTTCCACCCATTGCTTCTTGTCCTGCCCTCAGGTACTTTGGAGAATAGCTTCACTCCCTCTTCTTTGTGGCAACCTCTGAGATACTGGAAGACTGCTATCACGTCCTTCTTTTCATCAGACCAGACATACCCAATTCCTGCAACCATTCTTCATATGTTTTAGCCTCCAGTCCCCTAATCCTCTTTGTTGCTCTTCTCTGCACTCTTTCTTGAGCCTCCACATCTTTTTTACAACGTGGAGACCAAACTGGATGCAATATTCCAAGTGTGGCTTTACCAAAGCATTATAAAGTAGTATCAACACTTCACGTGATCTTGATTCTATCCCTCTGTTTATGCAGTCTAGAACTGTGTTGGCTTTTTTGGCTGCTGCTGCACACGGATGGCTCATATTTAAATGGTTGTCCACTAGATAGTAGCAAAACAGCATAGCAATTAGATTGGGGAGAAATCTTGAGATCTTCTATGCGGGTTTTATATGGGGTATGTGTGTCTTAAAGGCTGTACATTGAAACAGTGACTTACTGAGCAAGGATACATAGAAAAGTGAACAAAAAATTTTCTCATTGAGGGGGAAAAAGTCTTCCTCGAGATAGAAACCCCATCAATGAAACAGATGTGTTTCATTTTTCAACCCTCTGAAATACGATAGGATGAAAAAAGTTTGGTTAACGTCTTTGCAGATTAATGACAATCGCTCCATGCTTGTGGTCACATTATATTAGTTTCAGAGCTGCAATTTGATTCAAGGAAACAAATGACTTTTCTCGGATTTATCATGGGGTTTAGTGAGCACATCCATTATCTGCTTTGTAGGAGACAGAAACTGCGTTACAACAACAAGTAGAGTTCCTTGGGTTTTAAAAAATTAATACGTTCATGTTGTCAGGTTTTATCTTACCCATGTCTTTTCCTGTATGATGAAGTTACTCCTGTAAGATGTAGGAGGATATTGTCTTCTAGCTCATATATTCAAACTTTAGTTTAACAGACTCATTTCAGGAGGGGTGTCCATTATTCCCAACTATCCATTAAATACAACACTATATTGTTTATATCGCTTTACCATTTTCACCATGAGGTAACTTACCTAAATGCAGTGGCCCAGAGGTGGAGCTCTTGCCACACAATACAGAGACTGTGAGTTCGATCCTAGGTAGAGGCAGATATTTCTCTCTCTGGGTACATTGAGAATACATCTGCTGAACAAAACTCCTCATTGGCAACAGGAAGGGCATCTGGCCATTAAAACGCTCTGCTAGCTCCCTTCAGTTGCCCAGACTCCACCCCGCAAAGGGATTACGGGGTCGTTAAATGTAGTTGTAACTTACCTAAATGAAATTTCTTGTATCATTTGAAGAACTAAAGTTATTTAGAAATGGCGTACAGGTAAAATTAAGGTAAAAATAGCAAGAATTTAAATGCCTCCTCTGTAGTATTTCTGAGGTAACAGATTTGTCTGTTATTGTGGGTAAAGAGTCTGGATAGTTGTTGTGCACATTGTTCACAAAGTCTGCTAAATAGGCATCCATTACTAAAGTGTGGTTCCACTATATTATCTAACTTTGTCTTGGAAATTTCATAGTAGACCCTTTCATGAAACATTTTTTGAAATCCAACTAGATCAGTGGTTCTTAACCTGTGTTCCGCAGATCCCTAGGATGGCCGTGATGTCATCACAGGGGTTCCGTGAAAACTTGAAGAAATATAATGATTTAAATTTTGAATTAAGCCTTAGGGTCCATGGCCATGGTCCATATAGGAGCTGTGGTGACACAGTGGTTAGAATGCAGTATTGTAGGCTAACTCTGCCCACTGCCAGGAGTTTGATTCTGACTGACTCAAGGTTGACTCAGCCTTCTGTCCTTCCAGGGTTGGTAAAATGAGGACCCAAGTTGTTCGGGGCAATCTGGTTGGTTCTGTAAACTCCTTAGAGAGGGCAATAAAGCATTGTGAAGTGGTATATAAGTCTAAATGTATTTGCTATTCCTTCCTTCCTTCCTTCCTTCCTTCCTTCCTTCCTTCCTTCCTTCCTTCCTTCCTTCTTTCCCTCTTATTCCCTTTCTCATTCTCCATCCTGGTGACGCACTTGTTAGAATGCAGAATTGCAAGGCTAACTCTGCCCACTGCCAGGAGTTCGATCCTGACCGGCTCAAGGTTGACTCAGCCTTCTGTCCTTCCAAGGTCGGTAAAATGAGGAGCGAGGTTGTTCGGGGCAATCTGGTTGGTTCTGTAAACTCCTTAGAGAGGGCTGTAAAGCACTATGAAGCGGTACATAAGTCTAAATGCATTTGCTATATGAAGGGGATCCATGGTGAAAAGAAGATTGAAACCAACTCATCTAACATTTAATATGAGTGATTTGAAATATGGGCCCTCTGAAGATCTTTCGGGTGACTCAACCTGGGATTGTCACAGAGAAGAAGAGGCAACTTCTACTATGAAAACACAATATTTACCACACCTATTCCTGGGATTTTATTTTTTATTTTGGGTCTTTTAATGACCCCATAATCCCTTGCATTGGTGTGGAGTCAGGACAACTGAATGGAGCTTAGTGTTTACTGGCCGGATGCCCTTCCTGTCGCCAATGCGGAGTTCGCAGCAGATATTTTCTCATTGTGCCCAGAGAGAGAAATATTTGCTGCTACCTAGGATCGAACTCGCAGCCTCCTGATTGTGAGGCAAGAGCTCCACCTCTAGGCCACCGCATCACTCAACAACACTTATTCCTGGGATGCTCAGCTGAATATCCAACAGTCAAAACAGTCCGGAAAATACAAAGTGAAGTCAATAACTGAACCTCTGACTGGAGCATCGAAGCATTTTCAGCACAGCATACAAAGGATTTTTAAAATTTATTTATTTGTACCATCTGTTGTAATTTAAACCTATAGTGAAAGTGTATACAGGTAGCTTCATCTATAACTCTTTGGAATCGCCCTTTGTTTTATGGGCTTCTGCCAAGATCCTTACTGTTACTTTAATAGACTCTTTTGTAGTTTAATTTTATCTCCGTATGAAGCTAGGCACGCACTCACAGCTATATTTGCTGATGATATTGCTTCCTTGTGAGACATTAGTTGTTTCGTACGAGCTGGATGTACGATTTACTCATTTTTACTCAACTATAAAAGACTTTGGAAAATCCTCAGCCAGACGGGTTATCGGGGTTCCTGAAGGAATAACAGCAGGATCTTAGGAAATAAATAGAAAGCATGAATCATGCAAACTCTTTGCCCTTCATTGTTTCTAAAGACTTTATAAACATCCCCCTTAAAAAAAAAAATTAATCCTCTTTGCATTTGATTATTCTATTATGTTGGTGTTCTTTTCCTGTTCAGCTCGTTTTTCAGGCCGTCTTGTTATCAAGTAGAGAGGACCAGAGGTGGGATTCAGCCGGTTCGTATCATTTTGAGCGAACTGGTAGCGGCGATCACGGTTGGGCCTGGCTACTCGCTCGGGATCCAGGTTGTGCTATTTAGGCACGTTTTTGAGGCTGGGCGCATGCGCGGAAGGCTGGGCACATGTGCGGACAGCATGCGCGGGGCGAACCAGTGGTAACGGTAGGTGGGTTTCAAAAGACCCTTCCTTTGAATGTTATGGCAGAGGAGAGTCTTGGAGAGCAGGCAAAGAGTGAAATAGTCAAGTGCAGGAAGTTCTAAGGCTAAGGTGCCCATTAATTATTGCTTCAAGGTTTGAGCTGTCTTATAACAGTAACAGAGCTGGAAGGGACCTTGGAAGTCATCTAGTCCAACCCCTTGCTCACACAGGAGACCTATACCAGGGATTTGAACCGCCGAACCGCCCACCTTTCTGATCGACATTGCTCACAGAAGGAGAATAACAACCAAGACGTCAGGACAACGCTTAAGAATATCATTGTTATGCCCTTCTATAATTCACATGGATTTTCACAGAAGGTCTTTTACGACCTTCTCCAACTCTTGCCTAGCTGCGGAGCCTTGGTGCTCTCTGAGCTTGGTTTCTTGCTAGCAGACATTTCATTACCCAACTAGGAAACATCGTCAGGGCTTGTTGTAGCACTGAGCACATCAGGAGCACCGATGATGTTATATAGTTGTGCAATGAAACATCTGCAGGGCAAACAACCAAGCTCAGGGAGCACCAAGCACCCCACAGTTCAAACCTAAACTAGATATAGTTTTCTTCTATTCTCATTTAGCTTTCTCCCTGTATTTAAGGAGCTGAAGAGCAACTTACGGAATCCCAAAGGATCATTATGAGTAATTTTCCACAAATACCCTGCCATCCTTCCCCAAGAGTTAGATAAAGATTAACAGAGTTGGAAGGGACCTTGTAGGTCATCTAGTCCAACCCCCACCCCCCACCCAGGCAGGAGACCCTACACCATTTCTGACAAATGGCAGCCCACTCTCTTCTTGAAAGCCTCTAGTGATGAAGCTCCCACAACTTCCGAAGGCAACTTCTGTTCCATGGGTTGATGGTTCTCACTGTCAGAAAATTCCTCCTTATTTCTAGGTTGGTGTAGAGATGATATACACCACTAACTACTACATTTTCAAATGATTTTTGGTTTGTCTTGACAATCCTATGGGATTTGCATCCTATTAGGACAATCCATTAGTCTATCTTTCCATTTCCATTGTAGTCGACAGCATCTCTTTTCAACTGGAGATGCCACTGATGGGATTTGTGGACCTGATGTTCGTGTGAAGCCAATTTCTTTCTTTGAAGTACAGTCCTCCACCTTGAAGTTAGCTGCGGTATTTTCAGGGCCAATATCAAAGATTTATGGGACAATATGAGTAATGGCAATATGAGACATTGCAGTTGTTGGGTTCCACGTGCAATGTTTATCAAGTAAGAGTTGAAAACTTACAAGCTTCCAGGTTTTATTCATAGATCCATGACAGAAAAATAAAATATGTTCCTATGAAAATATGCACCATTTTCAGAGTACCGAAAAATAAAGACAAACCTATCAAATCTGGATCTTTTCCATTTTCCACTAATGGAATAATAGACTCCCTCATTTCTGTTGAATCCTTTCTGTGACATTTTAAATCCATCTTTATCAGCTTGTGCAGATCCAGCTTTTAAAAGCTATTGTTTATGGATGTATTTAGATGCTTAAATGTTGGCTAAAGACAATGTTAATGTTTCTTTGGTAATTGGTTGATATCCATGTGTTTCCATTTTACTCATAAAGAGATGAGAACCAGACAGTCAGTGAGAAGGATTCTTAATGTACGTAGATTGCATTTCATATGATGAAATAGAAGAAAATATCTGTAGCTCATGGATTGACCGTGGAGTCCTTGGTGCTCTCTTATCTTGGTGGTTTGCATGGAGATGTTTCCTGACCCTACTAACAGAGGTGGGTTTCAGCAGGTTCTGACCAGTTCTGGAGAACCAGTAGTGGAAATTTTGAGTAGTTCGGAGAACTGGTAGTAAAAATTCTGACTGGCCCTGCCCCCATCTATTCTCTGCCTCCCAAGTCCCAGCTGATCGGGAGGTAATGGGGATTTTGCAGTAACCTTCCCCTGGATTGGGGAGGAAATGGAGATTTTACAGTATCCTTCCCCTGCCACGCCCACCCAAGCCATGCCATGCACACCAAGCCACACCCACAGAACCGGTAGTAAAAAAAATTGAAACCTACTACTGCCAACTAGGTATCATCATCAGTGTTAGTGAATGTGGGGTTTGTTCCCTGTTTATATACACTCACTTGCTTGCCTTAACAGTATTAATGGAGGTGTGGTTTTTCCCCTTGGCAGTTCCTCAGTTAGGAGACTGTTTTCTGCTTGATTGTTTGTCTGGTATTAATCCCTGCTTATCTGGCTGTTGACTGATGGAGAGGATGCGTTGTGGGTTTTTTTGTTTGTTTCTGCCTTGGTTTTTTGGGGGATTTAACTTGGCCTAGGATGCCCACGGTTTCCTGGTTGAAACTGTGGTTGACTCTGTCCATGTGCTGTGAGATTAAGGATCTTCATCCTGTCCTCTGATTGCTAGTTGGCGCTCACGGACATTGGGACGCAATGACCCTAACGATGTTGGAGAATGCAAAATTGAGCTAGCCTATTTTGGAACCATTGTCCTTATGGATACTTGGAATGGTGCAAAACTACAATATGGCCTCTAGTTTGAGCATAGCTGTTCTCAAATTGCAGAAGAATTTGTGAATTCAGGTGCTTCACCAAACCTTGACGGCTTTTCAGCCCTTCGTGAACAGTTCCATCTACCCAAGAAATAATTAGGAGGCCAATCATATATCTGTACTTGCTTGCACGCCCACACGTAAACACACACACAGACACACACACAACATTTGTGAAGCACACACAACAGCCTTAATTTGGAAAGCATCTCATTTTATATCTGGCAGGGAGGCACCACTTGCAAGCCACACCATGAATGACAAAAGATGCCATTTAGAGCGCAGATGGTGGTATAAAATAAATTGCCATTTCCTCCATAGAAACACAAGCAATTTGGCTGTGTGAAACTGCATTTCCAGCCGAGATCCTTGAAACAGATGTCGAGATTGCTTGTGCTTGGAAACTTTTTAGGGGAAGGCAAGATGTTCAGGTGGGAAGACTGTAAAACAGATTTTTTTACTATCTAGGCAAGAGATGTAACTATTTACCAGAAGATTGGGGGAGCTTGGCATACATGTGTTTCTCCTTGGACACCAGAGATAACATCTGAAGCTCTTCTGAAAAGTTCACGATATTCCTCCTTTCTGAAATATGTTTTTCTGGCTGCGGAGGAAGAGCAAATCCAAAGCTATTATTGAGGATACAAAATCTAGGTAACCGTAATAATTAAGTCTGGGGAAAATGTGGACGTTGTATTGATTTATGAATAAGTCCTTAATGTCGGGTTTCTCAACATTGCCCATTTTAAGACGTGTGGGCTTCAATTCCCAGAGGAATTCTGGGAGCTGAAGTACACATCTAAAAGTAGTCCAGCAGTGAGAAACAATGCTTTAAGATTAGGTATGGAATTGGGGTATAATGACTTGGGATGGATGAACCATCTATCTGTCTATCCATCTATCATCTATATCTGTCTATCTGTCCGTATCTCTGTTTGTCTATCTCTCTCTCTCTCTCTCTCTCTCTCTCTCTCTTTCTTCCTTCCTTCCTTCCTTCTTTCCTCTCTCCCTCCCTCTTTCTTTTTTTCTCCCTCCCTCCCTCCCTCTTTCTTTCTCTCTCTTTCTTCCTTCCTTCCTTCCTTCCTTCTTTCTTTCCTCCCTCTTTTTTTCTTTCTCCCTCCCTCCCTCTTTCTTTTCTTCCTCTTTCTTTCCTTCCTTCCTTCCTTCTTTCTTTCTTCCTTCCTTCCTCCCTCCCTC
>WNWU01000055.1:3745226-3763419 GCA_012654045.1 Ptyas mucosa
AAGAGAGGAAGAAAGAGATGAAGAAAGAAAGGAGGAAGGAAGGAAGGGCTTTAAACAGTTGGGCATGCACAAAAAGAAGGGGTGACATGAATAGCACTTTTCCAATATTTGAGGGGCTCCTACAAAGACGAAAGGTTCAAACCATTTTCCAAAGCACCAAAAGGCAAGACAAGAAGCAATGGATGGGAACTAACCAAAGAGAGAAGCAATCTAGAACTAAGAAGAAAAGTCCTAACGGTGAGAGCAATCAACCAATGGAACAGCTTGCCTTCAGAAGTCTTCTAGTCCAACTCCCTGCTCAGGCAGGAAACCCTACAACACTTCAGATAAATGGTTGTCCAATCTCTACTTGAAAACCTCCAGTGGTGGAGCATCTACAGCTTCTGGAGGCAAATCCTTCCAGTGGTTAATTGTTCTCACTGTCAGGAAATTTCTCCTTAGTTCTAGGTTGCTTCTCTCCTTGATTAGCTTCCATCCATTGCTCCTTGTCCTGCCCTCAGGTGCTTTGGAGAATAGCTTGACTCCCTCTTCTTTGGGGCAACCCCTGAGATATTGGAAGACTGCTCTCATGTCCCCCCTAGTCCTTCTTTTCATGATTAAACGAAGACATGCTCAATTCCAGCAACCGTTCTTTATCTTAAGTAGATACGCTCTTCTTACGTCTCTCTTCACGGCTGATAATTTTGTCCCCAAGTTATTTGGTTCAGATCTAAATTGGTTCTTCCAGAACCATCAGCAGCTCCAGGTTAGTGTAATCTTAGATAATAATCGCCAGGTTAGATTTTTATAGACCTTTGCCTTTAGTACAAGCGTGCAGTCAAACGAACACATCCTCGTTTGATCCAGCTCTCCGAGAGCCAAAATATTTCCCTCCCATTCTTATACAACCTCTTCCCTCTTTAGACCGAACCTGAGAGAAATGTCTCTTCTTTTTTTGTCTCAACGTAAATAAATGTGTCAAAATCAACCTTTCTTAGAAAGCACTCGGCTAAGCCAGCGATATGTTTGCCTAGCACTTAGAAGAAAGCAGATACAATATTTACAAACTCTAGTAATTCCTGTGCAAATCTGCTTTCTCGAGCACCCGAATCCCCGATAACAAAACACAAGGAGGTAACAATTGTTAGGCGAAAAGCCTACGAGGGAGCAGCCATCTGGGTTGTGAGATTCCTTACCCAATTAAGACCTTTGGCATTTTGAGAATAATTGAAGATGACACTGATACGGCTTTTATTTCAACGGCACAACAGCTGCCGGCAGCTAACCTTAAAACCCTGCAAAAATTAAGCGGTGGCTAAGCAAATTTTCATTATTGTGAGTGAAGATGTGGTTGAGAGTTATTTTTTTCCCCTCCTTAGATATTTGATGGGTGTGTGAAGTGTCCTGTAGGGATAGATGAGGAGAGACGATGAAAGATGACGTAAGCCACAAATTAAATTCCCCTTCCTCTTTTATCTTTAATTCAGTTGGCTGAAGGATGCTGGAGACATTTTTTTTCCCCCCTGTGTGGTACAATGAAAAACTTCCAATATGTGTTAACTGGAGGGTGGGGGGGGGGAGAGATTAATCAAAGAGCAGAGATTCTTTCTTGTTTCTATAGAAACAAGGTGACGATGAGAAGAGAACAGGGTAGCTTTCCAGCGTATAGTTTAAGAAGGAGAGCTCGCCACAGGACCGGAAACGAGACGAAATGCCAAGATGCTAAGAAGCTGCGTTTTCCCCTATGTTGCATTGAAGATCTGATGGGAGCCAAATCAGCTGGGATGCTGAACAAATGAATGCAAGGAAATCTCTTTGGGATCTTTTCTGACGTTCTCCCCCAGAAAAAATCCATGCACCAAATCCAAAAATCCATGTACCAAAATCTGTTTAAAAGCACAAGCATTTCTCACTCTCTGTCTGTCTGTCTCTCTCTCTCTCTTCAAAGGGGAATTTTAATTCTTTAAACGTGGCATTTAAAAAGAGGAAAGCAAAATATAGAAAGAAAGAAAATAGAAAGGGCAGAATACACGTGGCATACACAAGCGTAAATAGAAAAAAAAAGGAAAATAAATAAGAATATAATAAAGAAAAAGATACATAAAGAAATGGTTTCACCCTTCATCATAAAAAGGATAAACAAGTTTAGTAACTTATCTCCTCCTCTTAAAATCAAACACACGTTCTCTTTCTTCTTCCCCTATCCCATCTCTTAGGTGTAAACAAATACATTAAGCCTCATCAGTTCAGCAAAAGTCCATTAAGAGTTACCAGAGATAACATTTTTACCTCGATCAAATAAGCCAACTTTACGTTGCTTCTTTTTACTTTTTCCTTTTAAACATCTTGATCTTTAGTCCCTTCAAATCATATCCTACCACTTCTTTTTATTTTTATTTGTCCCTTCTCATAGAATTCCTTAAAAGCTTAACAAGGTCAACTTTAACAAGGTAACAAGTTTAACAAGGTAAATTCCTAAAAGTTTAACAAGGTAAATCCAATTTACGAAACATATCCATGTCACTTTGGGTTTGTTATTTGTATATCCCTTTTAATTACCAAGACACAAGCTGGTTTCATTTTGTATGTACAGTGTAGCGTCTTTTTCTATATCATTCTTAACAGCCTGTCATTTTTTTAATCCATTTTTTTTTTAATTCGGTCTCAGGCGTATCTGGAGACTGATAAGATGCTAAAATGTTCTCTTAACACAGCCACACGTTTTCAGGGTTGCTTTCCTTTAATGCTGGATGCCTCCATTTAATCTCTTTGGATGTCCCCAAAAATAACCCCCTGTTCAATGTTTTGCCTATATCCATCCACCCTTCTTTGAAATCAAGAAGCATGTAATCTTGTTACCTAAAGTAGAGTCCTGTAGCTTGCAAAGCATTATTGTATTTCTGTAATTCAAGATAATTAGAGTTCAGTCTCAGTATAAAGTCCAGCTTTATTATTGACTGGAGTTTGTTTTTTTTTTTTAAGCACAGGAGCCTCAGATATCCTTAAAGCATATCTAGGATGTTGCGGGGGTGGGGGACCCGGACAGACGGACGGAAAAAGCTCTTTTCAGTTTGATATTTATAAGCAGCAAACATCCCCATCTATTCGCATCAAAATGGATGAGCTGGGAACCAGCCAATCTGTGGCTTTTAATATTAGATACACTCTTGCTCTCTGTTTCTATAAAATACATCCTCGCTGTGGCAAGGAACGTTTGCCACAATCTCGCCCCACAGTTGTGCGAGCAGAAGGAATCAGTTTGCAAGCCGTGGTACCCTTGTCAGATCTTGGAAACATCAAGTCAAACATAAAAGACCCGGATTTGAAGGATTAGACGCTAGGAGGTTTGAACTGTTCCTAACAGATTTCGTAATCTCTGTGGTTGTAAACACTTCAATTTACAGGGAGTGGGACATGATACCCCCCCCCCCCCCCCCCCAATCCTTCATAAACAGCTGCCTTACGGGGTTGAATATATATATATATTTGCAAGCAGGATTGTCTTTTGATAATGCAATCAATCAGCCTTTGCTTATCCCAACAATGCAACCCTGGTAGCGAATTATGTTGGAAGCTCATAAAAAGAGAGCATGGGTGTCTTTGCGTATGGGTCAGAGTGTGGTTGAAGGTAGTATGTGTTTGCCATACTATGGGAAGAGAGCCATGATAGGTAACAGTAAAAGAGTTGGAAGGGACCTTGGAGGTCATTTAGCCCAACCCCCTGCTCACCGCAGGAGACCTATACTGGGGATTTGAACCGCTGAACTGCCGACCCTTTCTGATCGACAAGCTCAGTGTCTTAGCCACTGAGCCACCTAGCCAGGCTATACCCCAGCATTTATGGTTTAATGCAAGGCATGGATCCTGACAGTTAGGGTTCAATGATTAAATTAGGATCAACAAAGGCATAACTCCAGATCCCTAGATGTGTCTGACTGAGTTTCCCTGTAGAAATCCAGGTTTGGTTTGGAGCAGTTGGCTGGATCCGCACACTGAACCCCTAACCAGGGTTTGTAACCACAGTAGTTGCATTCAAACGAGACACTAGGCAATTATATGTTTGAATTCAGCCTCTGCACAGGAGGCCTTTTCATTCGGTAAGAAAGTGACTTGTGAACAGATAAGGGTTTAAATCCCACCTCCCAGACCCTTTTAATCCCAAATCTGGGTTCCTCACCCAATGAGTTCTGCTAATAATAATAATAATAAAAGAAAAAAAAACAGAGGAAAAAGTGCAATGTGCAAATAAACAGTTAAGCCGATCCAGTGTTTTGCATGAATTCATTGGAATGAGATTCCAACATGAAATCTGAAAAAAAAGTTAACATATCTCGAATTGTTTCCAGCTGGTTTTGATTGTAAGGTCACCCCTTTCTAAAATATGCAATTAGAATAAGCTTTTCTCTCTCTCCTTCCCTCTCCCTCCCTCTCTCCCGCTCTCCCTCCTTTATCTCCCCCTCTCCCTCCCTCTCTCCCCCTCTCCCTCCTTTATCTCCCCCTCTCCCTCCCTCTCTCTCTGCCTGTGTCTCTCTATCTGTCTCTGTCTCTCTCTATCTCTTCTCTCTCCCTCCCTTTCTCTCTCCTCTCTCCCTCTCCCTCCCTCTCTCCCCCTCTCCTTCCTTATCTCTCTCCCTCCCTCCCTCTCTGTCTGTGTCTCTCTATCTCTCTCTGTCTCTCTCTGTCTATCTATCTATTCTCTGTCCCTCCCTTTCTCTCTCTCTTCTCTCCCCTCCCCTCCTCCCTTTCTCTCTCTCTTCTCTCTCCTCCCTCCCTCCCCCTCCCTCCCTCTCCCCTCCTTCCTTTCTCTCCCTCCCTCCCTTTCTCTCTCTCTCTGTGTCTGTGTCTCTCTATCTCTCTGTATGTGTCTCTCTCTGTGTCTCTCTCTCTGTGTCTCTGTCTATCTCTGTCTATCGCTTCTCTCTCCCTCCCTCCCTCTCTGTGTCTCTCTACATCTGTCTCTATGTCTCTCTCTCTGTCTCTCTCTCTCTGTCTATCTATCTTACCTCTCTCTGTTTCTCTCTCTCTGCCTGTCTCTGTCTCTCCTCTTCCCCTCTCTTCCTCTCCCTCCCTCCCTCTCTCCCTCCTGTCTGTTCTTTATGCTTAGATCTGTGCATCCAAGCAAATCGGTCAGTGGACTACCATCTAATTATGAGAATTAGCAAAGCCCTTTGAAGCCCCTTCCAACTCTGTTGTTTCATGGTTCAAAGTCGGTAAACTTCTGAATCTGGGTTTCTGCTCCTAAGTCAGACTGAGCCCCACAGATTTTGTGTGTGGTTTTAAGAAGGGCTGTCATAGCCCTGCTGACTTCAGGGAGCTACCTCAATAAAACGAGCTGTTCAATGCTCTGCAGACTTTTACTTTTTGAATGCCAGGATAGAGTAGAGTAGAGTAGAGTAGAGTAGAGTAGAGTAGAGTAGAGTAGAGTAGAGTAGAGTAGAATAGAATAGAATAGAATAGAATAGAATAGAATAGAATAGAATAGAATAGAATAGAATAGAATAGAATAGAATTCTTTATTGGCCAAGTTTATTGGACGCACAAGGAATTTGTCTTCGTGCATAAGCTCTTAGTGTACATAAAAGAAAAGATACATTCGTCAAGAATCATAAGGTACAACACTTAATGATAGTCATATAATAGGAGTACAAGCAGGCCACTTCATCGTATATTATTTGGAAATTCCCGGCCCCAAAATATATAGGACAGTATTTATTTTATTTTATTTTCCTTTCAGCCCTGGTTCGTTTCCTTCTTTGAAATGAACTAACCAGTGTGTTAAGGATGATCGAATGCGCTTAATCCCAAGAAAATAGCGGAGGGGAAGATATTGCCTACCCCTGCAAAATTCTGCTAGCTTTTTTCTCCTGCCTTTTACTTGATAAGGCAGCCATAAACTGTTGTTTAAAACAGTCCAAAAATTAAATGTTGTTATAATTTATGGCATTTCCCGGGTACGTTAGAGTGCACTTTAATTAGCAAATAACATGTTTCTTTTATTTCCTTAGTATATAATTGAGAACGGGAAGGCTGATTTTCAAGTTCCTCCTTCACCTTCGTCTTCTCGCGCTGAATAATCTTTACTGGGTTTTTTTTTTTCCCCCTCTCTCGCAATTTTTATTGTCACATCGTACAGTTTATGATACGGTGTACCGTTAAATATGCTCAACCTATTCCTTGCTGTCAAGAAAATTATGGTGTTTCTTGGTCTTGGTCAGAAGTGCACCCTGAATGGGTAGTGAGCTAATTTTTCTCTTCTTTCCCCCCCCCTTTTTAAGTCAAGTCATGTGATACGTGAAAAAATTTCCTCGAGATAGAGGAAAAAAACGAGTGTAAAAAAAAATGTAATTTTCTGAGCTTCAGCGCATCAGGCCGGGGTTCAAAGCACCTTAAGGAGATGTAGAAGAGGGATCCTCCTTGGGCCCGGTGTTAATGTCACTTTGAATTACATCATCTTCTGATTTTAGAAAAAGCCACCGATGAGGATACCTCTGGAAGGCACGATTGTGGCTTGTAAAGTTACTGTGTTTTGAAGCCAATGCTCCATCCATCCTTCCCTGAGGAGAAACTTTTTCCTCATAAAATTTAAGTCTCTGTTAGCTTCTATTCTCCCTCTCCATCTACCTATTCGGGGTAGAATTAGATTTCAACTAAGCCATAGTTTAGCATGATGTAGTAGATTTGTTGAGTCTGTGCAGTGCAGTGCAGTGCAGTGCAGTGCAGTGCAGTGCAGTGCAGTGGTGGTTTTCAGCCGGTTCGGACTGGTTTTTAGCGAACTGGTAGTGGTGACCCGCCCCGGCGCTATGCCGTCCTATTTAAGCCACGTTTTCTAAGCTGTGCGCATGCCATGTGCAAGAGCAAAGCGCATGTGCAGAAGGCCGCGTGCATGCTCACATATTTGGTGCGCGGCGAACTGGTGGTAAAATTATGTGTGAAACCTACCTCTGGCGCAGTGGTTAGAGTGCGGTACTGCAGGCTACTTCTGGTGACTGCCGGCTGCCTGCACTTTGGGCAGTTCAAATCTCGCCAGGCGCAAGGTTGGACTCAGCCTTCTATCCTTCCATCCTTACCCTCTCTCCTCCTCTTTCCCCCTTCTTTCTTCCTCTCCTTTTCTCATTCTTCTTTTCTTCTCAACTCCCAACTCTCCTCCCTCCCCCACTTTACTCCTCTCCCCTTTTCCACTCCCTTGTTGTTTCCTTTTTCAATTCAATATGAGAAGGTATTCGAGCAGCCCTGATTTCTATTCACATACAACTTCATTTCAAATTTCTTTTGAAAGGTGCGTCTTATACTCCGAAAAATACGGTAGCTGTCAGCTTCTCCTGGCTGGAAGGTATCAGTCAGTGGTGGGTTTCTACCAGATCGCCCCAGTTTGGGCGAACTGGTAGTGGTGGCGGAGGGAGGCTCCGCCCACTCGCCCTGATGTCATCATGGACGCTCTGCACATGCGCAGAAGGGCCGCACGCATGCTCCCAGTTCCGAACCAGTAGCGAAGGTAGGAGAAACCCACTACTGGTATCAGTACTAGGATATTGAATGGGTTTTCTGCAAATGCTTTGCTCCAGGTTTTCTGAAGAATACCTGAAGTGATTGTTGTCTGTTTAAAGAGTTCATCCTAGCTTCGTTGGTTTGGTAAACGTTGAAGATTTCCTGGTTAATCGGTTAATCGATTACTGGGAATGACGTTGACTCAATTTGCCTTGAGCTGACTTGTCCCATTGCCGTGTGGGTCCTTGAACCAGTCAGTTGATTTTGTGGTGATCCTATCCCAGGGGTGAAATGCTCCCGATTCGGACCGGATCGCCCGATCCGGTAGCGATGGAAGCGGGTGGTTCAAAGAACTGGTAGCAAAAATCCCTGCCCCCCCCCATTCCCAGCTGAGCCATGCAATCATCAGAGGCTTTTAAAATATTTTTAAAAGCAGTTTTTCTACAACCTCTTTGGCCGAAAAAATGCTTTTAAAAGTTAAAAAAAAAGCCTCTGATGATGGCGTGGCTCAGCTGGGATCATCAGAGGCTTTTAAAAGCATTTTTTCTACAACCTCTTTGGCCGAAGAGGTTGTAGAAAAAGTGTTTTTAGAAGGAAAAAAAGCCTCTGCGGATCAGACAAGTCAGCTGGGATCCTCAGAAGCTTTTTTTTAAAAAAAGAAAGTCTCTGCGGTTCAGGCAAGCCGGCTGGGATCATCAGAGGCTTTAAAAAAAGAAAGAAAGCCTCTGTGGATCAGGCAAGTCAGCTGGGATCGTCAGAGGCTTTTAAAAGCATTTTTTTTTACAATGGTTTTAAAAGTTGAAAAAAAAAGTTGGCCACGCCCACTCAGCCATATTACCCACCCACCCCACCAAGCCACGCCCACAGAACCGGTAGTAACGAATTTTACATTTCACCACTGACCCTATCCATCCCCATTGATCCCTGTTGACGGCGCCTGGGTTTCAATGCCAGGCTACAAAGAATTCTTCGCTTCTTCTGAAATAAATATTGGTGAGCTTGCACACCAGAAGGCTGGAGACCCAGCCAGCAAGACGTTGGAAGATCTGAAGGAGATTTACATTTCGGAGAAAATGACCTCGCTACGCTGCCCTAGGGTGCTTCGCGTTGACTGCGCAGCCCTCGGCTTCTTCCATGGAAGATTGGCATATTGTCTACATCTTTTGCTTTACAGCATAAATAAAACAGTCGGGGCACAATCTCGTAAAGAGAGAGTCCAACCGCTCCTCTGTCTGGGGAAAAAATAAATAAATAACATGTTATTTCTGCAGAGGAAAAACTAACTGGAAAATGCTGGTTTATACTCGCCTTCCTAGTTTGCGTTTGACGAGATTTAAGGAAAATTCGCTTGCAACCTTTCATTAAGTGGGGAAATTTGTGAAGCTGGCAGTGATCAAAGCTCATTAATTTAATTCAGTGGGGCAATAAATCAGCTTCACTCTCCCCTTCCTTTCTGTTTCCTTGCATTGTTTCTTTAGCATATATTCCAGGATAGTGGGGGGTGGGGGAGGCATTCTGGGCCACTGAGAGATGTCATAAACTGACAAACATTGAGAACATAAAGGTGAAATACTCACAATTTTAAAGCTCTGCTGACACTTTTCTACCCAGCCTACGCTGTTTATCTTAGGTTAGCAAATACCCATCATTATGATGGATAGAAGGCGTTGTATGGTGCATACTTTCAAGGAAGGTCTCTAATGGAACCCCGATCTCTAGAACATTTGATAAATGTTGGCCCCACTGCAAAAAAGTGTGCTTCACCCATAGGGCCCGTGCAATGGAGATTAAGCATTCTGATTTTGGAGAACCTTTGATGTGATCCAGTGATGGGATTCAAATTTTTTTGCTACCGTTTCCGTGGGCATGGCTTGGTGGGCGTAGCGTGGCTTGGTGGGCGTGGCAGGGGAAGGATACCGTAAAATCTCCATTCCCTCCCCACTCCAGGGGAAGGTTACTGCAAAATCCCCATTTCCTCCGATCAGCTGAGACTCAGGAGGCAGAGAATAGATGGGGGCGGGGCCAGTCAGAGGTGGTATTTACCGGTTCTCTGAACTACTCAAAATTTCCGCTACCGGTTCTCCAGAACTGGTCAGAACCTGCTGAACCCTACCTCTGGTGTGATCCATATCAGGGGTGCTATTCAGAAGGTTCTGACCAGTTCTGGAGAACCGATTACGGAAATTTTGAGTAGTTCAGAGAACTGGCAAATACCACATCTGGCTGGCCCCAAAGTGGGGTGGGGAATGGAGATGTTGCAATATTCTTCCCCCAGGAGTGTGGAGGGAATGGAGATTTTGCAGTATCCTTCCCCTGCCACGCCCACCAAGCCATGCCCATCAAGCCACACCAAGCCACACCATGCCCACCAAGCCACACCCACAGAACCGGTAGTAAAAAAAATTGAATTCCACCACTGATCCATATATTAAGTTCTTGTCATAGTAAAGATCGGCATCCTTTAATCAGAGTCTCCAATTTTGGTGATGGGATTGAACTAGATGACCCACGAGTTCCCTTCCAATTCTGTTAATCTGTTCAATCTGTTAAACCATAGGTGGACTTGGTTAGCAGTTGGTAGATAAGGACCAAGTAAAGCCAGAATTGAAAATTAATCCACGTGGAAGGTAGAAGAAACTTCCTAAAAAAAGGCACTGGTGAACATATTGTTGATGGGGAAACTTCATGGACTTGTCAAGAAGGTCCCCAGGAGCCAAGCTCAATGAGATAGAACTTTCTCTTTAAGGAACCCTGACCTTTACCTTCCAAAGTGTGGCCAGAAGCATCCCATCCCAAACACAAGCGTGGTCCTCAGTCTGAAACATATTCAGAGGACGGTGGCCGAAATGATGCATGGACTTGAGGATATATATACCTTTCAGGGCAAATTGAAAGAAGTTGGGAAGTTCATCCACCCAGAAAAGAAGATGGATGGGAGACATTTAAATCTGGGTTCAGGTACATAAAAGAGTATCACGAGGAAGATGTTCAGGAATGATTATCCATTGACCAGAAGCTAGGACCAGATATAAGGAATGTGTGATGCAGCTTCCTAGATTTCAGTTTAGAGATAAGAAGATCCACAATTAGAATCGTACAACAATATAATAGTCAACCTGGAGAGTTGTTAACTTCTCCATCCATTGAGATGTTGCAGGAGAAGGTGGACAACCATATTTCAAGGTTGATTTAATTGCTTTTCCTCCAGGTTGCAAAGGGTTGGATTAGATGTCCCTCGTGATCTCTTCCAACCTCCTTACTCTATAAACAGCACTGTGCTACATGAACTAATGCTATAAAGAAGTTTGCTGTGTCCTTAAAACAGCTCTGTAATCAGAAAAGACCCACTTAGGGGTCCTTTGGAGCTTCAAAGGAGTGTTTTGATTCACCAGTGATTTGTTCCAAGTGTCTTTTTGAACACACAGGCTGAATTAAAGCAGTGTGTCTCTTCAAAGCTCCAGCTACCCTTTCCTTAAGCTATATATCCTCCCGTAATGGAATTTAGAATTTTTGGGAATATATCCAAGGTCACGTTGGTGGCAAAGATGAGCTGAATCAACTTAGTTGTAGGTGATTAGTTTGGGTTTTTGGGCAAAATGACTATGCAATTTCTCATGAGCATTGTTTGCCAAAATAACCCTGGGATGGATGGATGGATGGATGGATGGATGGGTAGGTAGGTAGGTAGATGATGATAGATATGATGATAGATAGATAGATAGATAGATAGATAGATAGATAGATAGATGATACATATGATGAAACATAGATAGAGAAATAGATCTGATGATATATGATAGATAGATAGATAGATAGATAGATAGATAGATAGATAGATAGATAGGATACATGGATGGATGGATGGATGGATGGATGGATGGATGGATGGATGGATGGATAGAAAGATAGATAGGTAGATAGATAGAGAAATAGATAGATCTGATGATAGATAGATAGATAGATAGATGATACATATGATGATATATAGATAGATAGAGAAATAGATCTGATGATAGATGATAGATAAATAGGCGATACATATGATGATAGATGATAGATAGATAGATAGATAGATAGATAGATGATACATATGATGATATATAGATAGATAGAGAAATAGATCTGATGATAGATGATAGATAGATAGATAGATAGATAGATAGATAGATAGATAGATAGACGATGATAGATATGACAATATATAGATAGATAGATATAGATACGGTGATAGATAAAGATAGACAGACAGACAGACAGACAGACAGACCTCATATTGAAGATGTAATACTGTGGAGATATTCATTGGTACTTAGAAACTAGTCACCATATCCTTTAAATAACTCTTTGTCCCAACACCACCACCATCATCATCAGAGTTGGAAGGGGGGGATCTTGGAGGTCTTCTAGTGCAACCCCTTGCTCAAGCAGGAGACCCTACACCATTTCAGACAAACGGCTGTCCAGTCTCTTCTTAAAAGCCTCCAGTGATGGAGCATCCCCAACTTCTGGTGGCAAGTCATTCCACCGGTTAATTGTTTCTCACAGTCAGGAAATTCCTCCTTAGTTCTAGGTTGCTTCTCTCCTTGGTTAGTTTCCATCCATTTGCTTCTTGTTTTTGGCCTTCTGGTGCTTTGGAGAATAAAGGGAAGCGATATTTTTTTTCTTTCCTAGAAGGTACACCATTGGAATGGCATCAGTCTTAATAAATAACCTTCCTTCTCAAAACAGTAGCCATGGAAACCCAAGCTAGGCCATCACACTGGGTTTTGGTTCCCCCCAAATCTCCAAGCTGCTCATTCTTACATCCTAAAGAAAAAGAAGGGAGGGGGGGAAAGGTTTGATGAATTTCCCTTTTCGTTTTTTCCCTTGTTTTCTTGGAGATGTTTGCGAGCCTTCATCCCAGGGTCTCCATAAATTCAAGTCATTCTCCTATCCCTCTCTCTGTGTGGGCAGCTCCCACCTCTGAAGCCATAAATATATAGATGCAATATCCTAAAGATAGTATTGTGTGGAACAACTGTATATGAATTGAGTGGCATTTCGGAGAAACATTCTTTGCAGGGGGAAAACAAAAAAACAAACACTTGATTAAATCTCTCCCTTATTAAAAGCCATTGTGTTAAGCCTTTTTAAGTGTATGTATGCATGTGTGTGTTTATATGTTTGTGTATGCGTGTGTCTTACCCAATGGTTTCAAAACATGTGGAACCATAGGAGCTGAGCCAAGCGCCTGTGAAAAGCTATCATCCAGTCTTCTGTAATGCCGGTACGTGTAAAGAATAAAAATGACTCGGGGAGTTATTTATAGACCGTAAACCCTCTGGTTTCATAAACCATTTTATGCTATTATTTGTCCAAGTCTCCGCAGAGTTCATCAGGTGCTCTAAAAATCTCTTCTTTTGATTTCCTGGCTGTTTGAACAGGGAAATTAATCAGAGAGTAAAGTAGCAATTTATTAACATAAAAAGAAGCACTTGCCTGAGTGAACTTGTTCCTTTCTTTAATTTTTTTCCCGCTCCCCTCGCTTATTCTCATTCTCTTTAGCTGTTCTCTCTCTCTCTCTCTCTTTCTCTCTCCTTCCATCTGGGCTCGTTTTAATTTCTTGAAAACCACATTTTTTCAAAGCATGCATCACTCGAAGCTTTCTAATATGGTATATTCTCCAACAATGCCTATTCCGGCCAGAATGCCAGTTGAATGTTTTAAGGAACGAGCTTTGAATTTCTAGGGGGAAAATATTTAAGGCTGGGTTGGTGAAGTGCCATCTATCGTCTCAAGCAGCTAACCCACTATTTTTCCCCCCCTCTTCCATCTGACAAAAAATTTCTTTTGCTTCCCAGACTGCAAGGAAGTTAATTCTGGAAGCATTAGTCTGAACCGAAATTGACTATATTTTTCTGTCAATGACAGTGTTAGAATGCCAGATGTAATTGACTAGTTGGTGCAGTGATGCCATTACACACCCAGTTGGTTGGGACAGTCTTCTAGAAAGCCAGGACCATTGTAGGTATCAGATAAGGTGGCCTGGAGAAGACACATTTTGGGGGTTTTATAGAAAGGATCATTCCTGGAAGATGTTTTCTGTGTTGAAAACCCCAAAGGTCCTTTTTCAAAAGGCAACTGGACTTTCTTTGGTTTTTCCTTGAAGATGTTTCACTTCTCATCCAAGAATCTTCTTCAGTACTGGAGATAGATAGATAAATAGATAGACAGACAGACAGACAGACAGACAAAGATAGAGAGATAGTAGATGATAGATGGATGGATGGATGGATGGATAGAGAGAGAGAGAGAGAGAGAGAGAGAGAGAGAGAGAGATAGATAGGCAGGCAGGCTGACTGATAGACAGACAGAAGACAGACAGACAGACAGACAGACAATAGAAGAAGCTCACTGGATGAGAAGCAAAATGTTTTCAAGGAAAAAAACAAAGCCCAGTTTCTCTTTTGATAAAGCACTGTTGGGATAACCACGATTTGCATGACTGAGGGTCTCCATGGACATTTGCATTGAAAATGTTTGCACAGATTCATTCATTGCAATTTTATTAAAATGGCAGGAGGCTTGAGGCAGCTTTCTCTAGCCTTTTAAAAACATAAATGCTTTTCGTAAGTGTGTGTGAGATGATTTGGTGAGGTGGGCCATTCATGGCCAGAGAATGGATGAAAATGAACCGAAAGCAAAAAAAAGATTGTGGCAATTTAGAGCAGAAAGTGGCAGGCGGTATTTAAGTGGTATTTCAACTAGAAGCTGTGAAGTGGTTGGAGTCCTCCAGATTGGTGACTCTGAAAGCTTTTAGATCCTAAATCTCCCATCTGAGAATATTTTATTCACTAGATTGGTGTCTCTCAACCTCAGCAACCTTAAGCTGCGTGGACTTCAACTCCCAGCATGTTGACTGGGGGAATTCTGGGAGTTGAAGTCTACGCAGTTTAAAATGGCTAAGGTGGGGATTATTGTACTTGGTTAATAAGCTTAGCTCGTTTTAACTGTGAAAAATTATGAAAACAGAAGGCATTTTTGTGAATGTTTGGCTAGTTGTTATTATATGCCCTTAATTCGAAAGATTCCAAGATCACCGCAGATGGGGACTGCAGCCAAGAAATTAAAAGACGCTTGCTCCTGGGGAGGAAAGCTATGGCAAAGCTAGACAGCATAGTAAAAAGCAGAGACATCACCCTGCCAACAAAAGTGCGTATAGTCAAGGCGATGGTTTTCCCAGTTGCAATGGATGGCTGTGAAAGTTGGACCATAAGGAAGGCCGAGCGCCAAAGAATGGAAGCCTTTGAACTCTGGTGCTGGAGAAGACTCCTGTGAGTCCCTTGGACTCCAAGGCGATCAAACCGGTCGGTCCTAGAGGAGATCAACCCTGACTGCTCTTTAGAAGGCCAAATCCTGAAGAGGAAACTCAAATACTTTGGCCACCTCATGAGAAGGAAGGACTCCCTGGAGAAGAGCCTAATGCTGGGAAAGATTGAGGGCAAAAGAAGAAGGGGATGACAGAAAATGAGGTGGCTGGATGGAGTCAATGAAGCAGTCAGCATGAGCTTAAATGGACTCTGGGGGATGGTAGAGGACAGGAAGACCTGGAGGAAAGTTGTCCATGGGGTCGCGATGAGTCAGACTTGACTTCACAACTAACAACAACAACACATTTGAAAGATAACTATTATTGGATGATTGTTCCTTCATTGGCTTCTCAAATCTTCCTCTCCTCCCCAATCATTTGATATCTAGAGTGGATACAAGATTCAAAGGTTAGATTGGACATCTTCTCTGCTTGGCATCTGGCTTTTGCAAAAGTATTTCTTTAGCCAACTCTGGAAAAGGGCTATTGCTTAATGAGTGAGCAAATCTATGATATTCCCAATTTTATGTCTACAGTGTCCAGTTCAAAGGATTATGTGGCAATGATAGTCAATTTTTTTTAAAAAAAACCTGGAACTTCTGGAGAAGGAGATAGGAAGCAGGAAACGAGATTTTCCCATGGAAATTAATACAAAAGAAGATTGTTGTGGTTATTACCACACTTGCAGCCACCGAAGTGTGTGTTTATTTTTAGCCAGGGTCACTAGCTTCTTAATTGCTTCTGTACACCTTTTTCTTCTTGTGATTAGCCAGCTTGAAGATTGAAGCTAATAGAAAGCTAGAACCCAAATCCTTAGCGTGCAAATAAATTAGTCAAAGTATAGAGAAAAGAAAAGGCAGTTGTGAGTTTGCAAACAACTGCGCCAGATCTTAACTGCAGAGGTGTTCAAGAAAGAAGCTGCAGTCTTGCCTTAGGCAGGAAAGCTGGCTGGGTGACTTTGGGCCAATCACCAGGAGATAGTGAGTTCTAGTCTCACCTTAAGCATGAAAGCCGGTTGGGTGACTTTGGGTCAATCACCAGGAGATAGTGAGTTCAAGTCTCACCTTAAGCATGAAAGCTGGTTGGGTAACTTTGGGTCAACCACCAGGAGACTGAGAGTTCTAGTCCTGCTTTAGGCATGAAAGCCAGTTGGGCGACTTTGTGCCAATCATCAAGAAACTGTGAGTTCTAGTCCCAACTTAGGCACAAAAGTCAGCTGGGTGATTTTGGGTGAGTCCCTCTCTTTCTCTCTCGGTCCAACCCACCTCACAGGGTTGTTCTTGGGAAAATAAGAGGAGGATGGAGTGTTATGTATGTTCGCCACCTTGACTTATTTTTTTTTATATATATATATATATATATATATATATATATATATTTATTTATATGCCGCCCTTCTCCGGAGACTCAGGGCGGCTAAAGTAATAAAGGTGGGATTCCAATCCAGTAAGTAAATGAATAGATAAAATAAAACACTGGGAGAAGTTGCTGCTTTCTAGCCCTGTAAAACGCTGATCCAAAATTAGGATGAGCCCCTTTAAAAGTCCCAACCTAATGCTTCAGAGCATAGCTGGGACAACATCCTGTTAGAATTACAAGGCAACCTGAAGGAGCTCTCCAAGGTCCTGTTCTCCTCTTCTCTCCTCCTTTACAAGAATTTAGCTCAGGCGTATCCAGCCTTGGCCCTGTGGACTTCAACTCCCAGAATTCCCCCAGCCAGCATGCTGGGAGTTGAAGTCCACGCAGCTTAAGGTTGCTGAGGTTGAGAAACACCGATCTAGGGAATAAAATATTCCCAGATGGGAGATTTAGGATTGTAAAAGTTTTCAGTTTCACCAATCTGGAGGACTCTCCAACCCCTTCACAGCTTCTAGCTGGAACGCCACTTATTATACCGCCTGCCACTTTCTGCTCTAAAGTGCCACCATCTTATGCTGTCGGTTCCTTTTTTCATCCTTGATTGGCCTACCTCCCCCAATCACCTCACCCACACTTAGTAAAAGCATTCAGGTTTTGAAAAGAAAGCTGCCTAAAGCTTCCTGCCGTGTGAATAAAATTCAGCGGGAACCTGGAATTCTGGGAGTCGAAGTCCTCAAGTTGTCAAGGTTGGACACTCCCTCCTTTGGCGAACGCTGCCTGATTTCCATAATGGTGTGTGTATGTGTAAGGTTTCCCTACTTCACAAGTTCTGTTCTGAACCAAGTCCCACCAAGCTTCATTAAGCTATCTTCCTGCCGGAGTCTGCCCAGGATTGTCACTGTAATATAGCGACTTCCTCTTGCTCTTTCAAGTGATAATGTGACATCCTTTCAGGGTTGTTGATAGCAGTGGGGTTTACTCTTCCAAATTAAAAACTGCTACACAACTGACAGAACTCTTGTTTCTCTAACTAAACAGGCAGCTTCGACACAAGAACCTGTCTCCATTCATATATACCTTTCTCTCCACTCCAATCCTAGCAAGCTGCAGCCGTTAAGAAAGAGTTTGGAATATGAATCACAGAAGACGCGGGAGCCCCCCCCCCCCCCCCGGGAGTTGGGGTACCACGTGTGGTCGAGGATGATGTGTGTTGCATTTGGGAAAGGAGGGAGATAAGATGAGATTGACTGCGTAACTTTTCCTGCTTAAGGAAAACAATGCTCCAGGTGGCAGGAAATCACTTTTCTGTTGACATTTGGAGCCGGAGAATTTAATTTGCATGTTGGCGTGTTGCAAAAGCTTTGAAATATGGTGCTAAATACATTCTGGTGCAGGTAACACCATGTCAGGTGTGAGGTGGGTAAGTCCTGTGATACACGCAGCACATGGGCTTTGCGGAAGAGCCGCGAATGTTTGTCATTTAATGCTTTTGCAAAACGAGAACAAAATATCCTAAAAATAAAGCAAAATATAGCAAAGCTCCAGGGCACGTATTTATGCTGGCGGAAAATGTTCCCCAGATTCTTCTTGCCGATGATACAAAGTCATGATGCAAACCCAACCAGGTATGTCCTAACTACCAATCTTATTAACGCCGCACCGAAGACAGAAAGTAAAGCTGTGAAAAATATATTAACAGAGCACAGCTGCGAGATATAAATGCAGGGGAGGGGAGAGGCAGCCCGGTTCTACAATCCTTCGCTTGTTCTGGTGTGGTTTGCCAAAACAAGTCATCAGTATAATAGAGAAAGCATGTGCCAGGTGGTGAGCAAGTTTTCGGATTCATCGGGAATCTTTGTCATCTGTAATGCAAGCAAAATAATGTTGGCTTCGTAGTATCTTTCAAAACAAATTTAAAAAAAAAAAACTAAAAGAAAAGGAGGAGAAACAAGATGAAAATGTCCAGGTGTAAAGATCCTTCCTTCCTTCCATCCTTCCTTCCTTCCTTCCTTCTTTCCTTCC
>WNWU01000055.1:3787808-3804162 GCA_012654045.1 Ptyas mucosa
GTGCTAGAAGGGAGTGAGGTTTCTGGAGAGGACAGGAGGAGGAGGAGAAGGAGGAGGAGGAGGACTGCTTGGTTGTTTTCTTGCAGATGTTTGATTAACCACACTAGGTAACATGATCAGTCCTAGAAGGGAGTGCGGTCTGCAGAGAGAAGGAGGAGGAGGTCTGTAGGATCCCTGGAAATGGACAACTACGGGGTCCTTGGTGCTCACTGAGCTTGGTTGTTTTCTTGCAGACGTTTCATGACCCAACTAGGGAATATCATCCGTGGTGCAATCTATTTGAGTAATGAAACGTCTGCAAGAAAACAACCAAGCTCGGAGAGCATCAAGGACCAACCTCACCATTAAAAAAGGTCCTCGTTGAGAATGCCAAACACATCTGGCGGAATTGATTTAAGGATTGTTGAGACCAATTCCTTTCCTTTCTAAAGCTTAGCCTTTGAAATCCATCCCTGAGTGGTCCTTCAAAATCACAGGCTCCAGATACCCAGGCTGCCATAGAACCAGCTTTCAACGTGTCAGAAGAATAACATCCGAGACATTTCCTCGTGCTATTTCCTTATTGCGCAGTCTTTGTTCACCTCCCTTCTGATGGCATTACAAATCTTTGTTTTGACTTGTTTCCTCAATCTTTTTGATAAGCGAAGGCAGATGAATGAAGCCGTCTCATTTGTATTTCCATGTTGATGGGTTGTGGGTTTGTGTGTGTGTGTATGTGTGTGTGATTTATATTTTAAAAGGAAGCTTGCTTGCAGTCGATGTGCGAAAACGGAGCATCGGTGGAAGCAGGGGGGAAGACGGAATGAAATTCACATCAGCAATTTCCAGAATATCTCATCCTGATAAGAGCTATTGTTGACTTAAGTGTTCCTCCGAATAAAATGCCAATTGCCAAGGCCTTGAAGAGGAAATCAGCACGTTCGCGCAAGATGTCAATTCCTAAAGACGCAATAACAAGTAGTAGTTGCTACTCAAGATTCGCTATCGAAAGAAGGAGAGAGAGAGAGAGAGAGATAAGGGGTTGCTCCGCTAAATTATGATTTGGGGCTTAAAGTCTTGTTTTGTATTAGATGGCATTAAGCGTCATTCCGAGATGATAAAACCGTGAGCTGCATAATACGCATTTTTAGCAGCGACACAAAATACAGTACGAGATGTGTTAGGAGGTTGCCGATATTCCCCCTGCAGTACGATATTCCCCCCTTGACTGATAACCAACCTCTGGGTTCAAATCAATTCAGTTCCGTTTCAGCCCTAAGGTCAGATACAAAGAAAATATGGACTAAAAATTAGCATTACATCCTTATGTCTGTATGTGTCTATATCAGAGAAGAACATTAATAATTGAGTCTAACAATAATAATGAATCATCATCATTATCATCCTCATTTAATGACCCCATAATCCCTTGCGGGGTGGAGTCTGGGCAACTGAATGGAGCTGAGTGTTTATTGGCCGGATGCCTTTCCTGTTGCCAGTGCGGTGGCCAGAGAGAGAGAGATCTGCCTCTACCTAGGATCGAACTCACAGCCTCCTGATTGTGAGGCGAGAGCTCCACCTCTAGGCCACCGCACCGCTCTCTAACAATAATTATGAATATACTTCCTAAAATAAACCCAAATAAAATATGAGGAGATTTCCCCATTCTAAGTAAGGGTAAGGGAGTAGGGTACAAATGGTAGCCTAGAAATGGACGACTTGAGAGCTTAATTTTGAGTCCTTGTCTTGAGTGTTGTAGCATTGAATAGAAATTGCCGTCCCTACCTGGAAATGGATGAATATTTCGGGATATATAAGGGTCTGTCCTAGAGTGCTTATATAGGGAACAGTATAATAGCAGATGGCCTAAAGTTTCTGTTGAACCATAGGCACATGGACAGTGCCAAAAATGCATAAGAGTACCCTCAAAACGTCCAAGAAGGATCGAAGAAGGCATAGCATACAGCCTGGTTAAAAATGAAAGTCTTCCACAATTTTAAAATGGGAATGGATGGTAAATATATGGAACTGTAAAAATTAAACCAACTTTCTCCCTTCCTCCCCTCTTTTCCTTTGTCCCTCTCTCTTCTCTTTTCCTTCCTTCCTTCCTCTTCTCTTTTTCTTTCCTTCTCCCTCCCTCTTCTTTTCCTTCTTTCCTCCCTCCCTCCTCTCTTTTCCTTCCTTCCTTCCTTCCTTCCGTCCTTCCTTCCTTCCTTCTTTCCTTCTCTTTCCTTTCCTTCCTCCCTCCTTTCCTCCCTCCCTTTTATCTTTTCCTCCCACCCTCCCTCTCCCTTTTTTCTTTCCTCCCTCCCTCCCTTCTTTCCTCTCTCCATTCCTTCCTCTTCTCTTCTCTTTTCCTTCCTTCCTTCTTCCTCTCTTTTCCTCCCTCCCTCCCTCCTTTTTTCCTTCTTTCCTCTCTCCATTTCTCCCTCTTCTCTTTTCCTTCCTTCCTTCTCCTTTCTCCCTCTCTCCCTCTCTCCCTCATCTCTTTTCTTTCCTTCCTTCCTTACTCCCTCCCTCCCTTTCTTTTTTCCCCTCTCATCACCCTGTATTAGTCCCAATAGACCCATTTAACTGTCAGTGACTCAAAAGGCCATACAACATGGTGGCGAGGAACACTTCCACACTAGCAATATGTTGAGATGATTGCATGCTGCCAATTATCTCATTGATCTTCAAACCTTACTTTTAATAACTGGAAGCATCCTTAAGAGACAGATATTCTTCTGCTTTCTGCTTAGGCTTCCGGCTTCAAGCCTTCCTTGTTAATATTTCCTGGGAAGAATGAAAAGAAGGATGGGGGGAAAAAGATTCTGTAAAGTCACTTACAGCATCCTTGGGTCTTCCTTCCCTTATAGGTTAATGTGGCAAGTTCTGTTTCCTTCTTTAGGTTTCCATCCTAATGCCTTCTGCATCTGTTTTGCCACTGGAGAGTTTTGCCCGGGACTGACCTCCTGACTTGTCATGAACAGAAATCATGAATTAAAACATTGAAATCATTAAAATAGAGAAATGATGGAGGGGAAAAACGTGACTCTGCAAGGGTGGAAGCTAATGAAATGCAAATTGTTGCAACAGCCGTTGAGTCACTTAGAGCCACCGAATCCACTGGCTTTGGATGAAAAAAACAACAACAACTGCACTGTATATTAAGTTAAATTCCTGGTGGAGAAGTCAAGGAGACAGCATTCTCTTTTATAGATAACAGTGTTATGATTCTCTTCTTACCATCCATAGAAGCCAAAGTGTTACAGAAACATTTTTAAAAAAAATAATATAGGAAGTTGTCTGCTCCTCAGTCATTCCTGTTAATCACCTAACCCGGGTGTCAGCAACCTGTGGCTCCGGAGCCGCATGTGGCTCTTTGGGCCCCCTGCTGTGGCTCCCTGTTGGGTGATCCCATCACTGGCTGGCCCTGCTCCTCTCCCTCCCCTCCCAGTCACAAAAGGGTTTTGTAGTTCCTGGTGTTTTTTTAACAACCGGTTCTCTGTCCTAATGACTGGCTGGGTAGGCATGGCTAGGGGGAGGTCATGTGACTGGTGGAAGTGAGTGATGTCGAGTTGGCCACGCCCACCCAGGTTTTGTGGCTCCCGGTGTTTTCTTTTCTGTGGGAAACGGGTCCAAATGGCCCTTTGAGTGTTTAAGGTTGCAGACTCCTGACCTAACCCAAGGGTGAAATGCTACCGGTTTGCACCGGTTCGAGCAAACCGGTAGTGATAAAAGTAGTAAAAAAAAAAAAAAAGCTGCCGGTTCGTCCAAACTGATATTTATGACGATCAGCTGTGCCGCACGATTTATATTTGTCCTGCTTTCTAGCCAATCTAAATCGCGCAGCACAGCTGTTTCCCCTCCTCGCTGTTCTACTTACCTTGTTAAGCCTCCTTTTTCTACGCGAAGCACGCATTTGGCACGCAATGTGCATGCGCGCACGAGCAGCATGCGTTTGGTGTGCCCTGCGCATGCTCATGCAGTGTGCATGTTGTGATTACAATTATTTAAATTTGTATACTGCCTGTCTCCCAGCAATTCTCTGTGATTTGAAACCGCGTGCTCTGTTTTCATAGGTTCTGGGAATCGAGGCATTTTGTCGCCCCGGCAGTAAACTATCATTAACTAAGTCATAATTTAGCAAGATACACAGTCTAGGCCTGTATTTGCATCTATGGGACTCTGGAGTAGAATCATTATTCCGCCTTTTTTTTTCTTTGACTGGGGGAGGGAAAACATTTGCCTATTTCATTTCATTTCATTTCATTATTTCATTTCAATTTTTTTTAAAAAAAACTTTATTTTATTTTTAAATTTACTCTTCCGTTTTATTGGTGAGTTATTTTCATTCGCTTCGTGGCAAAACCACTTCGGGGAGCATTTACGACTGAAGGACAGTCTATAAATATAGTTAATAAACAGTCAAGCTGATGGAGATTTCAACCCGAGTGGGGCTTAAATGGTTGAGATTTCTAATAAGGGTCTCTTTGAGACCTCCAGCTGGGCAAAACCTTGGCAGAGTTTCTGTAGCAAAAGGCATATTTTAACCTGCTTGACAATAGTCCTATTGACAGGGAAGAGAAAAGTACACAACCGTGGTGCTAATTATAGAAATTGGCTCGCTTACTGCTTCACAGTATATTGTTTCTCAAAATGATTAGTTATTGCTCTGAGTTATCAAGAATTGCGAGGAAGTGAGAAGTTTTGTAAGGTTGTCCCCGCCTTGATGTCAGACCTGGAAGGCAGAAATTTCCCACAACACAGGTAATGTGTGGCGTAAATCACAGCCCAATCGCTCCGTAATCAGAATAGTCCCATTAAACATATGATAGTTAAACATGAATGCATCAGGTTTTATTTAAGAAAATAAAAACGAATAGCGTCGCCATGAACATTAATGTGCCACGGGGGAAAAAAACAACAACAACAAAACCCTGCTGACAGTCCCAGTTTGAGTGCAAAACCCGGCACTCTTCCTTTCGTTTAACTTTACATTTTCACAATTGCTCCGGAAAGAACATTAGAAACATAAAGAGAGATATGGACCCTTGGTGTTGTAATGTTCTCAGAGGGAGCGGCCTTGACTGGCGACCCCCAGGGGGAGAGCCTTCTCTGTGGGGGCACCTGCCCTCTGGAACGAGCTGCCCCCGGAGATTCATCAGGTCGCCGACCTCCATACCTTTCTCCGCGCCCTTAAAATGCTACTATTCCATCAAGCAGGGCTGGCCTAAATATTATTTTAATGGGTTACTGTATTTTAGATGATTGGCCAAAACTATTGAATAATTTTAAATTGTTTTTAACTTTTATATTGTTGGTTTTTATCTTGGCTGTACACCGCCCTGAGTCCCCTGGGAGAAGGGCGGTATAAAAATTTAATAAAACTGAAACCGAAACCGAAACCGAAACCGAAACCGAAACTGAAAACTGAATGGATAGGACAGTGATGGCTAACCTTTTTGCCATCGTGTACCAAAAGCCGAGGGAATGTCGTGGGGGGGGGGGTCGCGTGGGCATGTGCCCACACCCATAATTTAATGCCCCCTGCCCCTGCACATGCCCACGTGACCCCTCCACATTCCCCTCGCTTTTGGCATTTGATGGCATGGTGAGCCTAGTAGGCCTGTTTTTTGAGGCTTTCTAGGAGCCTGGGGAGGGTGAAAACAGCCTCCCCCCCCCCCCCCCCCGGAGGCCATAAACAGCCTGTTTCCCGACTTCTGGTGGGCCCGGAAGGCCCAAAAATGCACTGGAGTTGAGCTAGGGCAATGCTTGCGTGCTCACAGATATGGGCTAGGTTCACCATCACGGGGATAGGACCATTAATTGCCCCCTTTGATTGTCATTTTCCAACAACATGCCTTTAAATGAAGCAGCTAGCAAGCATCCACTAAGGTGCCTAACCAGGAATTGCTCAATATTCTCCACATTTTCTCTCATTCTTTTTGAAAGTCTCCGACTTGGTGGCCATCGCCAAGATAAGAGCCTCGGTGGCGCAGTGGTTAGAGGGCAGTACTGCAGGCGACTTCTGCTGACTTGCCGGCTGCCTGCAATTTGGCAGTTCGAATCTCACCCGGCTCAAGGTTGACTCAGCCTTCCATCCTTCCGCGGTGGGTAAAATGAGGACCCGGATTATTGTGGGCAAGAGGTGGACTCTGTAAACTGCTTAGAGAGGGCTGTAAAAGCCCTGTGAGAAGCTGTATATCAGTCTTAAGTGCTATTGCGATTGCTAACACTGCCCACTGCCAGGAGTTCGATTGCCACTGGTTCAAGGTTGACTCAGCCTTCCCTCCTTCCGAGGTGGGTAACATGAGGACCCAGATTGTTGGAGGCAAGAGGCTGACTCTGTAAACCACTTAGAGAGGTTTACATGCTCATGACCCCCCCTGAGCTCCCTCCACTTGTGGCACGTGACGGCAAAAAGGTTAGCCATCACTAGTATAAGTTCTCCTGCTTGAGCAGGGGGTTGGACTAGAAGACCTCCAAGGTCCCTTCCAGCTTCTATTCTCAATTCTGTTCTTTGTATCTGACATTGCATTCTTAAAACGACGGACACCCAGGCTATCTGACCTAACTATTCAGATCCTCTGCCTTATTGTATGTGTCACATCAATCAAACGGAACAATAATAAAGTAACAGTTACACCAGCAATGAAATTGGCCACTACCAATCCACCGTGCCTGCCTTGACTTTCTCCAAACCCCAACTCCACCTCCTCCCTACTTTGCATTTTGCTGGATTTGCAATTTAAACTTTATCCTTTCCTTTCCTCCACCTGCTCCCGGTCTTCCTTCCCTCCTTCGGCGGATAGCAAAGCCCCTTTATGCGTCTGTTGGGAGACAGCTCCGAATTCAGCGCTCTACTTACTGCTTATCATACTCAACTGGTAAGCTGTAACAAATTTAAGTACACATGTGTGAAATTCATTAGGAAGTCTTGGCACCAGATAAATTACATCCAAGATAAAGGATGAGTATTAAGAGGCTGTGTTAGATAGGCACCCTGCTGTGGCTCTTAAGGAGAATGTGAAGGCTGTTGGGGGTGGGGGGGTGGGGAGGGGTTCGGAGGAAGAGAGATGAAATTTGAGCTGTGGGTCTGCATTTCTCAGCTTTGAAAAAAAAGATGAATAGATTTGGCGGAACAACAGGAGAGTTCTCGCCTTTTCCATATTCCCGACAATGAGAACAATTAATCCGTGGAACAACCTGCCACCAGAAGTTGTGAATGCTCCAACACTGGAAGTTTTTAAGAAGATGTTGGACAACCATTTGTCTGAAGTGGTGTAGGGTTTCCTGCTTGAGCAGGGGGTTGGACTAGAAGACCTCCAAGGTCCCTTCCAACTCTATGTTCTATTCTATATATCCATCTCGACCCGAGTATTTTTATGATGGAGAAACGCAGTCCTATAAATGAAAGTGTTGTTTGGGCTTAGAAAGGAAGGAAGGAAGGAAGGAAGGAAGGAAGGAAGGAAAGAAGGAAAGAAAGAAAGAAAGAAAGAAAGAAAGAAAGGAAGAAAGAAAGAAACAAACCAACCACCAGAAGGAACCACAACCCAACACTCTTCAAAGGAGACCTGGGGAACCAGCAGTCACAACTAAGGGATGTTGTGGAATAGCTACCCTCGATGTTAGCCCATAGCCGAGAAGTGATGAAGTATTGAAGTATCTGACTATGCTTCCTGACTTCTGTGATCTGGAAGGGATGAACATTGGGGTTTGATGCAAGGGTGGGCTTCAAAAATTTTAGCAAGGGGTTCTCTGCCCAGTTGCTGGGTAGGTGTGGCTGTAGTGGGTGTGGCCTAGTCAGCCTCCTGCACTATGGTGGCGGGAGGGGCGATTTTGCCCTCCCCGGGCTCTGCAGGCTTTCCTTGAGCCTACTGGAGGACAAAAACGGCCTCCCCAGGCTCCAGAGGCCCTCTGGAGGCCCTTCCCAAACTTCCGATAGGCCTATTTTTCATCCTCCCCAAGCCTCTCCGCGCGCCCTGCACTTACCTACATCCAAAACGGACCGCGTCGGAACTCTTGGTAGGGGCAGGGAGATGTGGGCGGGGCCAGCCAGGAGTGAAATTTGGGGGTTCTTCAAACTGCACAGAATCTTAGCTAGAGGTTCTCCCAAACCCCTGCGAACTCTCAGCAGCCTACCTCTGGTTTGGTGCATCACGTTAGCTTTGGAAGAGAGATTTCTAATCAGTTTTGGAGACCAGACATGTCTTTTGTTTCTCCATTCTGGAGAAGGTCATGCCGTCAGCTGGCCCAGATCGGAGACAAATCAATTCTTGGAAAACTTACAGAATAATAAATCTCGTAGTCTTCTTTCGTTGGGGGGGGGGTGCTACTTGGAACCCTGACATTAGCCTCTGCAAGAGAAGTGAACTTGGTGTACCCATTTTGAACCTAAGCTAAGAACTTTTAAGTTTTTATGGGCGTTTGTTTTCTTTTGAAGCGAGTTTCTGGTCTTTTGAAAAGAAAGGGATGCCCCAGAGCATTATTCTAACTGGTAATTTTGTGGGACATAAACCACATGTCTTTTTCCATTTTTAGGCAGCGAGCATATAGTCGTTGCTGGGACTGGTATTTAGGAAAGCTGAGCTAGGGAAAAAAATAAAATAAAATAAAATCAGACATATGGATGATATGCCTAGAGAAAAAGTTTTCTATTAAGCTATTTAATATTTATTAGAATATTTTATTTTATATTTTATTTTTTTTATTTTATATTTATATTAGAATATTTAATAGAATAACAGAGTTGGAAGGGACCTTGGAGGTCTTCTAGTCCAACCCCCTGCCTAGGCAGGAAACCCTACACCATTTCAGACAAAGGGTTATTCAACATCTTCTTAAAAACTTCCAGTGTTGGAGCATTCCCAACTTCTGGAGGCAAGTTGTTCCACTGATTAATGGTTCTCACTGTCAGGAAATTTCTCCTTGGTTCTAGGTTGCTTCTCTCCTTGATTAGTTTCCACCCGTTGCTTCTTGTCCTGCCTTCTGGTGCTTTGGAGAATAGCTTGACCCCCAAATCTTCTTTGGGGCAGCCCCTGAGATATTGGAAGACTGCTCTCATGTCTCCCCTAGTCCTTCTTTCCATTCAACTAAACATACCCAGTTTTGTGTGTTCAACTTTCTGGGAGAGGAATGATGGCGGCCCAGAGGAAACCCATCAAATCATTCTGGATTGTCAGTATCACTCTGAACGAATGAGTAACAGAATGGACTCTTAGAATAATAATGTGGCCGATAAAGATGCATGTGTCCCATCCCTTAAAGTCGGTGGCATAGAAAGCCTTGTGCAATCTCTCTCTTTCTTCCTCTGGTTTGCTAGAGATGGCCAAAGTTTTTGCAACCAGGCTTTAAAAAAAAAAAAAATCAAATGGGCTCCGAAGGATCTGGTTTTTCCATCTAGAAATTCGAAATATGTTTTTCCCCCCCTCCCCCAGAGCTCTGTGATATCTATTAAATGTAATATAAAAGAGTCATTTCTCGCTTAAGGATTTTTTTTTTGTTTTGTTCTCTCTCTTTTTTGTTCTGAAGGTTAGCTTTAAAGAGACAAAATTTGCTTTCAATAGTCATTATGGTGCTTCTACTGTTTGAGCTGAATAAAACATTAGGCGGAACATGGTATGCTCATTTCGCCCGCCTGAGTCTGTTTGAACTAGACAAGGGGAAGATTCCTGTTTTGAAAGCAGACACCGTATCGAAATATCTTTTCATAGGACTCTTCTGAGTACATCCTGTATTCTCCGTAAATGGTCTTTGAGGTGCTACAGACCCATGAGAGGACAGCTCTTAAAAGAAACCGAAAGGAACAAATCGGAGTCACTTGAAGTGCTTATCTTATAGGGTGTGATGTCTAGATTGTTGGTTTGAGGCTCACCATTATTCTCAGCGTCTTTGTGGCATTCCAAACGCACATTCTACTTAAGTCGGCGTAACGGTGACATGTATCTAAGATGTGAACAAGCGATGAGTCAGGAGTTCTCCATTTTTTAAAGAGTTGTTTGGTATTCTTTCAGTCCTCTTCAGAATAACGGAATAACAGAGTTGGAAGGGATCTTGGAGGTCTTCAAGTCCAGGGGTCTCCAACCTTGGCAACTTTAAGCCTGGAGGACTTCAACTCCCAGAATTCCACAGAAAAACGGTAGGCCCGTTTTTCTCTCTCCCCAGGCTCCAGAGGTGATTGGCCCCTCCCATAAGTCTTAAAAGAGGAGCAAAGGCACATGAGCCTTTGCAGGAAGCAGCATTGTTAATTCTGTTCAGTTTAAAGTCTGAAGCTCTGTTTGATTCTAGATTCCATGTGGCTTTGCCAAGCGTGTTAAGGGAGATAAAGGTGGGTGATTATCAGCCTTATCCTGAAGGACTCTTTACAACTATTTGGGACTCATCTGTGAACAAACAGAATTCACAGCTGTTAAAATAAAACAGATTTTTGGGACTACTCGTGTGTTTTACTGACTCAGGAAGCCTAGGTTGGAACAGTCCTTTCAGATCTGGACGGTGCCAAGTTAGGTGTATCTAACAGAAATCAAGTTGTCTTTGGCACCACTTGAGTTACTTGAGTTACTTAACGAGATGTTCCTCCAGCATTCTTTTGATCCTTCCTAGGTTCAAGAGGCAACTGGACGTCCATGTTTTTCTTTGAAGACATTTTGCTTCTCATCCAAAAAGCTTCTTTAGCTCTGACTGCCATCCATTCCCCACCTTCCATTTCCCCACCATGTTGGGGGGGGGGAATCATCGTTGGGACAACCATGACCTGGATGACTGAGAATCTCCGTAGACACTCCCGTTTTTGGTTCCGCAGTAGAGAGTACCTCCCTCAGGAGCCCTCAAGGATTTGACTTTGGGTTGCCCTCTGCCCTCGAGGGGGCTCCTGGGTTGGCATTCAAGCTTGTCTCCATCCGTTCCGAAGAAGTTGTGCTGTGCAGATAAAGAGTTCTCTGTAATTAGAAAGCGGCAGGGGGCATAACAAGAGGCTAACTACATAGCTGTGGTTTTAATTAGACAGCACTTCAAATTAGTAATTGCGGCTTCTGTGTGAAACCGGTGACTCTGTAACGTTGCAAAAGCCCAATGGCTGTGTGGCTTATTCCTCATTATAGCTCGCTGTGTGAATCCTTCAGTAGGTTGGCCTGCTGAGCTGAAAAGACTGGTGTTGAGATACGGTTATTTTCTTTGGGCAGAAAAAGGGCTGGAATGAGATTAAATTCATCCCCAGCAGAGACGTGAGGATATATTGTTCTTTGCTACCTGCATGTGGTCGTGTCTAGAAGGTGAATTAAATCCAGCCATGAATCAAGATCTCTCTCTCTCTCTTCCCCCCCTCTCTCTCTCTTGGCTCGGCCTACTTCACAAGAATGTTGTTGGACAGAAGCCATCCCAGAACGCCTAGGAAAAAAAAATAATAACCACGGGTGTAACAAACAACGACCAAGTAACTAAGGCCGTATGAATATGGGTTTGCGTGTGAGCGAAATACATATTTTTTAAAAAAAAGGTTTTCCACTTGAGATTTGATTGGCCCCCAACTCTGCCGGTCTTCCGGAAAGTGCTTAAGATCCTGGCTGGTTGCCCAGGGTTGGGGATCAGGAAGTCAGGAAAGTTTAAGTGCTTCATCATTCCTTGGGGGTATTTTATTCTTGGCTGCAAGTTTGTTTTCTTTGGCTCAGGCTGTGGTCCATTTGATACAGTTATATTTATATTGTTGGTCAGTCCCTAAATTCTTCTCACCTGTGTCAACCCTTTGGGTAGGCCACATCAGGAGCCATGGTTCTCGGGAAGACCTGGAGTCTACTTAATTAATCTTGTAAGTCAGCACAATTCAATATATGTATATATATATATCTATGCTAAGGTCCTAGAAAGGGTGCAGAGAAGATCAACAAAGATGATCAGGGGTAGGGACCCGGTTGCGGGAACTGGGTATGTCTGGTTTGATGAAAAGAAGGACTAGGTGAGACATGATAGCAGTGTTCCGATATCTCCGAGGTGGTGCAGTGGTTAGAGTGCTGTACTGCACCTTCTTCAGCTGACTGCTAGTTCAGCAGATCAGCGGATCAAATCTCACCAGCTCAAGATTGACTCAGCCTTCCATCCTTCCGAGGTGGGTAAAATGAGGACACAGATTGCTACGGGCAATATGCTGTTTAGTATACTGTCGATTGTTGTAAGCCGCCCGGAGTCCTTGCAGAGTGGGCGGCATAGAAATATGATTAATGAAATAAAATAAAATAAATCCCAGGGGTTGCCCCAAAGAAGAGGGAGTCAAGCTATTCTCCAAAGCACTTGAGGGTAGGACAAGGAGCAATGGATAGAAACTAATCAAGGACAGAACTAACCAAGAACTAAGGAGAAAATTCCTGACAGTGAGAACAATCAATCAGTGGAACCACTTGCCTCCAGAAATTGTGAATGCTCCAAACCCTGGAAGTTTTTAAGAAGATGTTGGATAGCCATTTGTCTGAAATGGTGTAGGGTTTCCTGCCTGAGCAGGAGGTTGGACTAGAAGACGTCCAAGGTCCCTTCCAACTCTGTTATTCTATTTCTATTCTATTTGATAAGGGAGGCTAAACTGTACGATCAACGATTGAGGGAAGTAGGAGCATCTAGTCTGATGAAGAGAAAGATTGGGGGGGGGCATACTAAGTGTTAAAATTTAGTAAATTACTTAAATTTACTTAAATTTATTAAAAGACATGGGGTGGACCTGAAGTTTCCAAGACAATTTAGGTAAACCCTGGTTTGATAGGGAGAAAGGGGAAGATAACATTTTGAAATCAAGTTACCCATTGGTTTTCTTCTCCTAGACAAAAACTCTCAGACCCGTTTTGACACAATAGTTTCCCCCCCCCCAAAAAAAATACTGATTTACAGCTACAGCCGTTGGTATCCTATTTACTATATTTCTACGTCACCTAGAAGGGCAGATTATAATTACCCGCATTGATTTGAGCAATTACAGAGCTTCGTTTTTATTAATCCTTTTTAAAAACTTACTAGGAAATAGTAAATGCTATATTGCTTGTTTACTATATAATTATGTTTTAGTAATGAGTAATGTCAGGCTGCATTAGGGTGGTAGGATTTAATTAAACATGGAAACAGCAGTAGAAAGGATTTTTTTTTTTTTATAAAAATAAAAATTAAAGCCAAACTGTTAAAACATTCTGGATAAATAAATTTCTCTTATTAAAATGTCTCATATACACACAGCCTCCAGTCCTGCTGTTACAGATACATTCAACTCAGTGGTGGGTTTCAAAATTTTTTTACTATTGGTTCTGTGGGTGTGGTTTGGTGGGTGTGGCAGGGGAAGGACACTGTAAAATCTCCATTGATTAATTTTTTCTCACTGTCAGGAAATTCCTCCTTATTTGCAGATTGGATGTCCCTCTGATGAGCTCCCTGACTGATATTATAGGGGTAGCAATAGCACTTAGACTTATATACTGCTTCACACTGTTTTACAGCCCTCTCTAAGCGGTTTACAGAGTTAGCTTATGGCCCCCAACAATCTGGGTCCTCGTTTTACCCTTACTCTAACCACTGTGCCACCGTGGCTCTTGATATTAGCCATCGTTTAGCTTCCAGACCCCTGATCATCTTTGTGGCTCTTCTCTGCACTCTTTCTAGGGCTCCACCATCTGTTTTGTATCATGGTGACCAAAACTGGACACAGTATTCCAAATGTGGCCTCACCAATGCAGTAGAGAGTGGTACTGGTACTATCATTTATCATGTTCTTGATGCTGTCCCTCTGCCAATGCAACCTTAGAACTGCATTGTCATGTTTTTGGTAGCTGTAACACACCGCTGGCTCACACTGAAATGGTTGTCCACCAGGACGCCAAGACCCCTTCCCTGTTAAGCCAATCATCTCTTGGCCCTACTCCTGAGTCGTCCTCTTTGATTGAGTTGCTCTTGCCTTCTGGCGGCTCTTCTCATACGTGCACTAGGAACAGGCTCCTCCTGTTCCTCTGCCTCTCTGATTTCAGCCTCTAGAGGCTCCAGAGTCCGTACTTCACTCCCCGATGGCCCTGGCCCCATCTCTGCCTCCGACGCAGAGTCCTCATCCGGGCCTTCCCCAGCCTCCATTATTGGCCCATGTTCTTCCTCAGCCTCATCTCTGTCTGACTCTGCTGCCAGCTTCGGCAGGCTGCTGACGACTCACAACAGTTGGCCATTCCTCCTTATCCCTGATTCTCGGTGTCTTTCCTTAGAAGGAAGGGAAGGAGTAAAAAGGCTTGGCAGAGCATTTCAGCCTTGGATAACCTGAGAAATGTCGCCAGCATAAACAGCACGAGAGGCAGTGAACTTCTAGACCTCCACGTTGGATTTGGCTCAGTGTGTTGAGTGACACAAGAAGAGAGTCAAGTTGCAGTGTGACCTCCACATTTTCCGAATGGCTGCAATAAATAATTTGAGGATATTCTAATGGCACTAAGATGGACATCTGAGTTGGAAAACTATTGGGCCATTATTTCTGCTTTCTTATTTGTGGTGTGTGTGTGTGTGTGTTTGTGAAGGCCTTCTAGAATCAGACTGCTCTTATCTTTAAATTTCTCAAATATTCAAAATCTTTCATGGACCATTTTCTTTCTTTTACAGTTTTAAGAGCGAACAGACATTTTCTTATTTTTTAAGTAAATGCTTATTTATCTCTCTCTCTCTCTTTTTTTAAAATTGCAGTCACTATGAACAAGATCGGAATGCCCTTAAGAGGAAGGAATGGGAGCGGAGAAATCAAGAAATCCAGCAAGATGAAGACCTCTTTGCATCTGGCTTTAATCTCTTTGGAGAACCATACAAGGTAAGTCAACACTGAAGTTGACATGGTTGACATTCATTGAGTTGCACAAGCAACTTCTTCCTTCTTCTACCTGTTCCTTGCACCTCAGCTCCCATGGGGAAGATCATCCTGCAAGGAACAGGCAAAGGTGGCTGTTGAGAGATTGCTTTCTCCAAATTGAGGTCTTCAGTTGGACATCCATGATGAGTACGTGAGCTGAGAAAAATAGGAAGACTTCAAGAGACCAGCCTTATGTCTATGTTCACATTCACATTATTAGATAATAATATCCTGCCTTCTGTATACGTCAGTATTTTTGTCAACCTTGGCAGCTCTGAGGTGTGTGGACTTCAACTCTGGTGAATTTTAAGAGCTGGCGCCCATGCATTTGAAAGCTGCCAAGGTTGAGAAACACTGCTTAAATTACAGGCAGTCCTTGAAGTTACAACCATTTGTGTAGCAACGTTTTGACGTTACAACGGTACTGAAAAAAGTGACTTATGTCTGATCCTGTTTCCAGCCTCCAGAGGGCCTCCGGAGCCTGGGGAGGCCATTTTCGCCCTCCTGGAGGCTTAAGAAAAGCCTTCAGAGCCCACCCCTGGAACCAAACCTTAATGTAGTTTGCTCTACATCGGACAAAGATTCGGCCCTGCTTCTTCTTTCTGCTTGTCCTTCTGATAGCAGTGATGCCACCAGGCTAAATCGGACTCTTTCCTGTTTCTTTCCTCTTTCCAGAAAGCCCAGTCAGTTGAAAACCTGCGAAGGTAATGAGGTTCTTCAGAGAAGAACGTCTTGAGTCACAATCACCTGTCCAGCCTCTTTTGCACTAGTGCTGCCTCAGCATTTCTGCAAGGCCAGCTGGAGAGGAGAGGGGAAGAACAAGCGAATGAGTGTTTGGCCTCCCAACTCCTCACTCCCCACCCCACTTCCCTTGACACAATGGGTTCTCCTTGTGTTAAGTGAGAGGGGGAGTGTGTCAAAGTTGGGTTGGGTCATTGTTCATTGTGCGTCGGGTTGACGAAGGTGGGCTCACGACAAAGACTTGATTCTTGGCTGAAATGGGACTTTTTTCGGCCCCCAAAAATGTCCTCCTTAAGCTTTTCTTTTAAAAAAAAAAATACAACCACCCATGTACACCAAACAAAACACTGTTTCTTCATACGGTATGATTCTTCGCTCTACACAATTGATTAAATTTCTAAATAGTTTTGTTAAGGAATAACCCTTGAGTAGCAAGGGCGTGCACATGAAAGTGGTTGAGAGTAGTTATGAATAAGCACAGTCAACACACAGATACACTGAGTCGTGTTTACAGTTTACATTCAGGAAAAATAAAGCACAGTCCAATAAACAAAAGTCTTCATACCAGTCGTAGTAATCATACACAGTAAATAGTTCTTCTGGAGTTGCAAATAGTAATACAGTAAGTCAGATAGAGATATCAGAGAGCAAGAACAACAAAGAGAACAAGCCATGTTTCTAGCTCCCTCTTAAGGACATTGGCAACAAAGCTAACCAATCAGGACACAGTATGATGTAATACAGCAGTCTTAAAGCTATACAATACAATACAATACAATACAATACAATACAATACAATACAAT
>WNWU01000055.1:3893090-3905497 GCA_012654045.1 Ptyas mucosa
AGAAGAAGAAGAAGAAGAAGAAGAAGAAGAAGAAGAAGAAGAAGAAGAAGAGGAGGAGGAGGAGGAGGAGGAGGAGGAGGAGGAAGGAGAAGAAGAAGAAGAAGAAGAAGAAGAAGAAGAAGAAGAAGAAGAAGAAATGAATAGGAGGAGTATAGGAGGAGTAGGAGGGTAAGGGGAGGGGAGGAAGAGGAGGAGGAGGAGGAGGAGACAAAGACAAACACGAAGAAGAAGAAGAAGAAGAAGAAGAAGAAGAAGAAGAAGAAGAAGAAGAAGAAGAAGAAGAAGAAGAAGAAGAAGAAGAAGATCTATCTATTTGTAAAAGAATGATCACCCAAAAAATAAATAAATCACGCTACAAATGAATTTGATATTCTCCACTTCTTCCACATCCATTTCTGCTCCAGAGTGGACGTTCATTCACATATCTCAGAAAAATGGTTAACAGAGCAATAAAACATTGTCTCCTCTACAAGATGCCACAAGAGGAGGTGATCACACTTGACTTAGGTATAAGGTTTTGCATGGATCAATTAAGCATATCTTTCTTTTTTCTTTTTTCTTTTGGAGTGCCCAATGTTCTTTGGTGCTCTTTGATATTATTAGCAGCATTTGGAAGGTATGGAAAAAAGCAGTCAGCACAAATTCTTCCTGCATTCTGCTCCTCCTTTATGTCTAAGAGAACAAGTCCACCATTTTGTAAACAATGAAGAGGTGAGGATATGGAAATGAAAGACGGTTAAGTCACGGTCCACATTTCTCTCCAACCATGCCAACTTCTCATTTGTTGGCTGTTGTTTTAAGGAAGAACCAAGCAGCCATTTTGGAAGGATCCGGAATACTAAGCGTTAATAACGACACCACTGTATGTTGGGTTTTTGACCTCTCAGATTGACATTAGGTGATGGACAACCCACTCACTCAAAAAAAGAAAAGATATCTTGTCTTTCTTTGTAAATCCCAGCTGAATCAACGGCTATCCATTTTTAAGAATTCTAACAACAGTCTTTCTAATGTGGGTGGGGTATATTATTTCAGTAACAAATGACAAAAAGGCAGGGGTGGGCTTCAAAAATTTTAGCAAGGGGTTCTCTGCCCGGTTGCTGGGTGGGCGTGGCCCAGAGGTGGGTTTCAGCAGGTTCTGACCAGTTCTGGAGAACCGGTAGCAGAAATTCTGACTGGCCCCACCCCCATCTATTCTCAGCTGATTGGGAGAAAATGGCGATTTTGCAGTAAATATCCCCTGGATTGGGAAGAGAAAGGAGATTTTACAATATCCTTCACTTGTCACGTCCACCAAGCCACACCCACCAAGCCATGCCACTCCCACCAAGCCACACCCACAGACCCGGTAGTAAAAAAAATTGAAACCCACCACTGGCGTGGCCGTGGTGGCCGTTGCCTAGTCGCCCTCCTGCACCACGGTGTGGGGGAGGCTTTTGCCCTCCCGAGGTTCTGGAGGCTTTCCTCGAGCTTCCGGGAGAGCAAAAATGGCCTCCCCAGGCTCCGGAGGCCCTCCGGAGGCCAGAAATAGGCCCATTTCCGGCTTTCCCAAGCTTCCGATAAGCCCGTTTTTCGCCCTCCCCAAGCCTCCATGCGCAGCCTGCATTTACCTGCATCCAAAATGGGCCACGTGGGGACTCCTGGGAGGGGCAGAGTGGGGTGGGCGGGGCCAGCCAGGAGTGGGATTTGGGCGTTCTCCGAACTGCACAGAATCTTAGCTGGAGGTTCTCTCAAACCCCTACGAACCCCCAGCGGCCCCACCCCTGGGTATATTCCTTCAGTAACAAATGACAAAAAGGCCTAGATTTTATCGTCATGAATTCTAAAGTAAAACTAGAAACCCATCCACCCCTCCTCCATTGACCTACTGTACATTTCTCCGAGCGGCAAAGGAAACCCTCGTAAAAGCTATCAAGAAACATTTCACAACAGTCAAATTAATTGGTTTTCTTTCTTTTCTTTTCTTTTTTTTTTTTTACTGTATTTGAATGAAGTGATTGTCAAATAAAGCATACCCTGACAGTTAATAGTGTCATTTAGAGGCATAGAATTATTGGCTTGTTATTGGATGAAAACAAAAAGCAAACACTTTGCATTAAGAAGTTTTAATGTGTTTAAAATCCTCATTAGGGATTTATGAACGCAACCCGCTCAGCAGAACGTCTCATTAATAAGAAACTGAGCCGTTTGGGTTTTCTGCTGTGCAATTTCAGAGCTTGGGTGTGTTTGTTTTGTTTTGGTTGTCTGTGCCTGAATGCTTATGAGGCTGTCTTTCTGTCCGTCTGTCTGTCTGTCTGTCTGGGTCTGTGCGAGCACCTGCTTTGATTTTCCATGCTGCTGTCATTAAAGCTTCTGTTTGAACTTGGACCGCGCGCTGTCAGAGTTTAGCCTTTCATTGCCGCGATTTCAAAATCAACTGGAGAGACAGTTATGTCAGAATCCGTGTTGGTCCTCTTTGCTTCTTTGCTTTTTCTTTTTGGTGAGCAATTAAGGAGTCTGGGGTGAAAAAAACACCACAGATCTAAAGGGTTTCAAATCTTGGAAGGTCAGAAATCTCAGCTTTGAAGAGATCTGCCGCAGGGGTACGTTTCACTTACCTTTGCTACCGGTTCGCTCGTGTAGAGCGTATTTGATGATGTCCGGGTGGGTGGGCGGAGCCTCCCACTGCAGTCGCTACAGATTCGGCCAAACTGGGGCAAACCAAACCGGTAGCAACGCACCACTGATCTGCCAGCAACTTTCGACAAGCAAAGTTAAAGCGGTTTAAGAGGTCCTAGTAAAAATTCAGGGCTTGCGCCCATTGGGATCCCCATATCAAAACATCTTATGTGCAGCCAGAATCTGAAAATAACATTGAACACAGCACAAGGTACTTAAACAAAATGGTTCGGTTGAGATCTGCATTGGTGGGACTGATTGGGGTAGATTGTAGGGATGATACCGAAATATAATTTTATCATATTTTATCTATATCTTACATTATGGTATTCTATTCCATTTTTTTTTAAATCGTATTTTATTCCAATTTCATTTTACATCGTATTTTATTCCGATTTCATTTTAAATCGTATTTTATTCCGATTTCATTTTAAATCGTATTTTATTCCAATTTCATTTTAAATCGTATTTTATTCCGATTTCATTTTAAATCGTATGTTATCCAATTCCATTTTAAATGGCTTTTTTATCAAATTTTAGTAATCATTTGTTTCTGGAACTATGCACTTTGATATGGCCCAAGGGCTAATTAATCAATACAGGGCTTGCATTTGGTGGCTTTTTAAGTTACACAGTATTAATGTAGGTAATGTGGGTTCAGCTACATGATCCCTGAAGGGCCCCCTTTATTCATAGTATTGTAAGAAGGGAAATGTGTTTGAGAAAAGCAAATGTATCTGGTACAGAGTCAACTAAAGTCCTTTGAAGTAGAAATACTCTGTAACTGGGCCCCTCATTGGTCAGAGATAGATACATTTGGGGAAATACACTTTTGAAGGTTAAACACAACAGGGACTAGGAGTCTCTAATCTATGGTCCAGCGATTTACAGAAGACTTATGATTGTTTGCCAAGAATAAAGTAACAAACTTAGTAATTAGAATATGCCAACTGATGTAACGAATGCTTGTAACTCTAAAACTGCTGAATTCACAGAATCCTTTGTTTGAAACTGTATAAAGACTAAGGTCTTAGAACCATAAGTTGTTCAGATCTTGAGGTATCAATACCTATCTGATCCTTATTGCAATAATAAACTGGCTCTGGTTGACCCGGAATGTTGTTTGGTCCCATCATTCCATAACATTATAGCACAAAGGACTTCATTTTATTGTTTTACTCCCAAGGCAATTATTCTACCCCATCACTTTCGGGAGCAAGTGACATTGTTGTCAGCTGATTTTTCCCAGGCAAAAGGCTTCCATTGATAAAATTCTAATTTGAAATGTTAGAAATTACATTGGTCCATTCACAAAGATTCCATCAATTGCATTTTCTCCCCCAGAATCGTTTACTGAAACTTCTAAATTTCTTTCAACTATTTAAAAAAAACCAAAAACCTACCAATCTTGGAACAGGATTATGAAAAGCAGATGAGCGAAATTCCCATCTGCCAGAATTGGCTAAATTTAGTAGGTACGTCTATTAAAGAGTTTATTAGTGGGGGGGAAAAAAAAGAATTGTCCCATCATAAATCTGGATTAGTATCCATCCACACACTTTTTAAAAGCAAATTGTCCAAGGTGTCTTAACTGGACTCTTATGTTGGATTCAGTCTCTTCCAGTTTCACAAAGCCTGAAGTTTCTTTCTGTCCCAAATTTGCAAGTTGTGCTAAATTCTGCCCCAGTTTTTTCCAATTGTCGTAAATCCTTGGCCAAAAAAAAAAAAAGAGACCGAAAGACGATTCTTTGCCCAATTTATTTTTTAAAAAATAAATCTTTAAAGCTCCCACAGGTATGTCTTTAGCTATATTTGGCACAAACGTGGATGGATTTCAGACTTACGTTCCAAAGACAGTTTTCTTTCTTTCTTAAATAGAGCTCAGAATAAGTTTTCTGGGTCACACGTAAACTGCTTTGGGGTTCCTAGAAGGAGTGGGTGATCTATATACTATTACTGGCCCATCGACTGGAGCAAATTAGAAGTTATTCAAGAGCCTGTTAATTCCTCTATCCCTTCTCTGTAGCTTAAATTTGTCTGTACTACTCTTAAAAACCATTTGGATGTTATATTGGCAAACTGTCAGGCTCCAAGACCCAAGAATGACATGTAGAGTTTCTTATGAGTAGTTTCCCATATTATTCTTCACCTATAGACAGAATCTTGCCAGTCTAAAGCAATTAATTGCATAACTGCATATATACTCTGAGATAAGCTAGGAAAGAACCATTTTAACCCTCTACCTGCTGACCAAATTTTCTAAGCTCTGTTGCCTCTTTGCCCTCAGGAAAGCAGCCTGTCAAGGTTCTATCACTCCCCTCCAGCCGCTGTGGGTAATCCTGGGAGATAGCCTTGAGAGAAATATGTCTGGAATGTGCTTTTGTTTTTGGCTGCCATGCTGCTTCGCCATTTCCCCATCTCCCTGTCTTATGGCAACTTGAGAGCAGGCCAGGTATGCTTTGCGAGTTGACATTGCCCTTCCCTCCTGGAAATCCAGACTACATTCCACCACACAAACAGAAATATTATCCAGACTGCAGCTAGCTTAACAATCCTATCGGCTCATCAATGCTATTCCCCATGAATTAACAGCAGTATGGATTCTTTAGGCATGGAGATTTTCATTTGGGATTTGTTTGTTGATGTATATCTGAGCAATCATATAGATGGTGCTGTCTCTAAGTACAACAAATTAATTAATAACCAAGGAAAGCTGACCTTCCCTGGGGATACAGTGAAAAGTAATGCTTTGTCATTTTACCATTTAAAAAGGTGGCATGTAACCTGTTGATATACCTGTCTTTTATTGGTACTATAACCAGAAAAATTCCTTTTTAGACTGACTATGTATATCCTTCTTCCTCTTTTAGGTTAGCCTTCCCAATGACTCCAACTGTGTGGAAGAGATATTACGGGTAAGTTGAATTCCTTTTTGTCAATTATATCATAGAATCTCCATAGTAGGTTAAGTAGCGTTTAGCTTAGAACTGTAATGATCTATATAGTCAAATCTCTGTTTATCTGGGAGACTTATGAAGTTATTTCAAGCTGAGAATCCTATTTTAGCTGGAGTTAAGAGTGTGTATTGAACTCTGTGGAAGCATAGAAAAAAATAGAATCAATTCCATCCATTAGTAAAGCAAACTCATGCTTTAAGAGGTGAACTTTCAAGCCAAAATAGTAACATCCATAACTCCTACAGAAATATCAAGAAGTCGGGTGAAACCAGGCATTTGCAGCACTGCAACACAAAAATGTTAAGAGTTACAACTTGTATTCCTCATTCAAAAGCCACTTCAACTGAGTAACAACAAACTAAAAATGGAGGTTGAAGGAAGGGACCCTGAAAGTATTCTGAAGGAGGTCCTTCTTGGTGGATCAAAAGCACCCCATATTTGACGTAGCTTTCCATCCTAGAATGCATCCATTCTATTACAATAAAGTTGCATCAGTCAGGTTAATCTTATCCATACATTCTTGCATATTCCTTCCTCAAGGCCATACAGTGTTTTCCTACAGAGATTTCTGCCAAAGACAAATCTCTTTTGGGTCACCATTGAACTTGGTGAATGTTCAAAGTTGCAAGTCTGTGTGGTTTCTTCAGATGATAAAATGCTGTTGGGGTTCACCATGTGAGGACCAGCAGCAAGCAGACCTTCTCCTTTAGAGGCTGCCATGGTGACTTCACTGAAGACCCAATTAGGACACAACACTTGTTTGAAGCAGGAAGTCTTCATCTATACTCAAGATTTCCCCAAGAACTTAAGCCCTGATCTTTGTGAGTTCGAGCTTTGTATGCATGGAGTTATAGACTAATAAAATAATCCAGTCAATTGTTGTGGCCCATCAGTGGCCAGCGGAGCTGGTGGCAGACTCAGACAGTGAGGAGGTTGGAAAAGAACATGGGGCAGTCCTGGAGTCTGGGGAAGGCTCCGATGAGGGCTCTGCATCAGAGGCAGGGAGGGAGCCAGGGCCATCTGACAGTTATCAACTGCCTTCATAATGGGATATCAGTGGGGCAGAAGAACAGTTGGAGCCTGTTCCCGATGTGCACATGTGCAGAGCTGCCAGGAGAAAGGAACAGCTAAGGAACAAGGGCCGACTCAGGAGTAAAGGCACAGGTGGACGGTGAATGGCCCCTCCCATAGGGAATAAAGAGGAGCGAAGGGGGAGGGGAGTTTGCAGGAGACAATTAGTTCAGTTCATTAGGGTGAAGATCTGTTCCTGACTTCTTGCCAAGTAAGGTCTGTAGTTGTGAAGACTGTTTGCCGGGACTTTGCTGGAGAGGAATTTCCCTTTAACCTAAATAAAAGAGGTTTTAACAGGACGAGGAGTCTGTTTCCTGATCTTGGGAGGCCTAGATCAGAACATCAATGGTTGTCTATTCACAAAAGTCACATCACCACTTCTTCATGTTGGTTGGGAAATCGGAGAGTCAAAACAGATCTACAGGATGTCAGACCGGGGAAGAGACTGATCCATAAAACTTCATTCCCCGGGGATGAAGAAAACTCCAAATTTAGGATAGAACATGACAATTCTTAATAAATAGAATAGAATAGAATAGAATAGAATAGAATAGAATAGAATAGAATAGAATAGAATAGAATAGAATAGAATAGAATAGAATAGAATAGAATAGAATAACAGAGTTGGAAGGGACCTTGGAGGTCTTCTAGCCCAACCTCCTGCTTAGAAAGGAAACCCTACACCACTTCAGACAAATGGTTATCCAACATCTTCTTAAAAATTCCAGTGTTGGAGCATTTACAACTTCTGGAAGCAAGTTGTTCTACTGATGAATTGTTCTAACTGTCAGGAAACAACAGTAGGTTGCCTCTCTCCTTGATTAGTTTCCACCCATTGCTTCTTCTCTGCCCCTCAGAGGCTTTGAAGAATAGCTTGAATCCCTCTTCTTTGTGGCAGCCTCTCAAATATTGGGAGACTGCTATCATGTCTCCCCTTGTCCTTCTTTTCATTCAACTAGACATACCCAATTCCAGCAACTGTTCTTCATATGTTTTATCCTCCAGTCCCCTAATAATCTTGGTTGCTCTTCTCTGCACTCTTTTTAGAGTCTCCACATCTTTTTTACATCGTGGCGACCAAAACTGGATGCCGTATTCCAAGTGTGGCCTTACCAAGGCATTATAAAGTGATATTAACACTTCACGTGATCTTGATTCTATCCCTCTGTTGATGCAGCCTAGAACTGTGTTGGCTTTTTTGGCAGCTACTTGAATCTCTACAGTTCTTCCAGTTGAAGTGTTGTCAGCAGAATGGAAAGTCCAGAGGCTGTTGGGTACACACAACACAAACCAGCATTCCAAAGGTCCTTGATTCTGCCTGCTGCTAAGATCACTGTTGATTGATGTACTCTCCGTTGAAAAGTGTTCATTGTGCCACATTCTTCAGACAGCAAAAGGTCTAGGTTGCTATGTTACTGGCATTTGACATCATATCCTTCCCAAGGTGTTCCCATATTTGACAGACTCTTATGATTTACTATGCTGGCCAGCTTGCTATTCATTTGTGCAATGACATCCGGGGAAAAAAAAACATTTGAAATTCAAATTGTATCCTTCCCTCCAGCCCCTCCCCAAACTCTTCCCAGCAAAAGAGGCACGTGTGTATTTTGAAACTCTTTGTGGACATTGGATGCATCTGCACCCAGATGAAAAGAAACAATTAAGGAGGTTTCTGGGAGGGTGAGGGACATGGGGACAAGTCTATTAACAGGCTAATTTTGCTTTGTGAACAAGTCATCTCAACCAGGGCTAGTGCGTATTAAGTCGATTAGCGCCTTTCAAATTGTACAGGAAAGGTAATATTGCATATAATTTTCTCAGTCAAGGGCATTTTCACCTGCTGATCAATTTACATATTCTCCAATGTCATTAGAGTGAAGCTAGTCATCAGGAGGGGGCGAAGAGAGAGAATAAATTACAGAGTTTTGTTCATTTAATTCTCGTCATTTTATTCTAATTATAAGCAGCCTCTGTTTTGCTTGGGAGTATGCAGCTTTTAATTAATACTGCACCTGTCCAACTATTTGTCTGGAAGGATGGCATGACTTTTCCTAACTAGAAGAACATTGTTCTTGGAATTGGCATCTACTGAGATCTTATATATTAGAGTTGTCATGTTCTATCCTAAATACAATGTAAAAAAGATATGGAGACTCTAGAAAGAGTGCAGAGAAGAGCAGCAAAGATGATTAGGGGACTGGAGGCTAAAACATATGAAGAATGGTTGCAGGAACTGGGTATGTCTAGTTTAATGAAAAAAAGGACTAGGGGAGACATGATAGCAGTCTTCCAACATCTCAGGAGCTGCCACAAAGAAGAGAGAGTCAAGTTATTCTACAAAGCACCTGAGGGCAGGACAAGAAGCAACGGATGGAAACTAATCAAGGAGAGAAACAACTTAGAACTAAGGAGAAATGTTCTGACCAAGAAAACAATTAATCAATGGAACAACTTGCCACCAGAAGTTGTGAATGTTCCAACACTGGACATTTTTAAGAAGAGGTTGGATAACCATTTGTCTGAAGTGGTGTAGGGTTTCCTTCCTAAGCAGGGAGTTGGACTAGAAGACCTCCAAGATCCCTTCCAACTCTGTTATTCTAAGTTCATGATGAGATTTGGCACATTTCAGGATTCATACTTTTCTTCTTCAATGGCTTGTAAAAGTTCCACATTGCCTAAAGAAGAAGATCTGGGGAAGAGATATTTATAATCAGCCCTAGCTAACTGAAGCAGGATATGAAAGAAGTCAAATCGCCAGGCTGGAAAGCAAGTTCTTGCAAGATGTTAAGCAAACAGTTGGGTTATCTTTTTGGCCTTACTAAGAGAGAAAAGTTCTTTCTCACCTGATAGAGAATGGGTTCAAATCCATGACACCACAAGGCCCAAGAATGTGAAGCTTTCATGTTAACCATCGCAATGTGGCCTAAGGTACTCCTGTGTTTGATTTCAAGAGTAGAACTGCCATCGTGAACCATTTTTGAGCCAAGAAAGGGATGAACCTGAAGGCAGGACAAGAAGCAATGGATGGAAACTAATCAAGGAGAAAAACCAACCTAGAACTAAGGAGAAATTTCCTGACAGTGAGAACAATTAATCATTTTTTAAAGAAAAGATGGACAACCATTTGTCTGAAATGGTATAGGGTTTGCTACCCAAGTAGGGGGTTGGACTGGAAGACCTCCAAGGTCCCTTCCAACTGTGTTAGTCATACATTCAATTTCCAGGATTAGCCCGATGTCCCTGTTAACTTTTGTTCTATTGTTTTATTTTGCTGGATATCTATCTTGGTTAATGTATCAGGAAACAGGGCATCAAATGCCCTGAGTTCCTTCCTTAGTTGTCAAATTCATAGAGACCTCATTCCTTTTGATCCAGACACTTTGCCACGGGAATTCGTTCATGGTCAGAAAGTCTCTAATTAAACCTAGACTGTCTGCTTTCTCTTCCCACTGATGATGGGTTTCTTCTATTTATTTTTTTTAACCGAAGCTCTATATCCTTCGTATTGTAGTTTTCCAACCTAAACCTCAAAAGAAGGCCAGCAGCCTACATTTCTATTCATTTGAAATCATTGAGAGTGGATTGACAATACCTTGGCAAGGAGAGTATAAATTAACTGCTCTTTGTAGCTGTTCTGCCGAAACCAACTTTGGGATAAGACGTCCTCTAAGACGTCTAGACCAAGGCACAAAGGACATTTTGCAAGGAGTGAAATCTGGAAAGATAGAGGCTAGGTGGAGAAATAAAGTGCGTATAGTCAAGGTTATGGTGTTCCCAGTTGCAATGTATGGCTGTGAAAGTTGGACCATAAGGATGACTGAGCGCCAAAGAATGGAGGCCTTTGAACTCTGGTGCTGGAGAAGACTCCTGCGAGTCCCTTGGACTGCAAGGCGATCCAACCGGTCAGTCCTAGAGGAGATCAACTCTGACTGCTCTTTAGAAGGCCAGATCCTGAAGATGAAACTCAAATACTTTGGCCACCTAATGAGAAGGAAGGACTCCCTGGAGAAGAGCCTAATGCTGGGAACGATGGAGGGCAAAAGAAGAAGGGGACGACAGAGAATGAGGTGGCTGGATGGAGTCACTGAAGCAGTTGGTGTGAGCTTAAATGGACTCCAGAGGATGGTAGAGGACAGGAAGACCTGGAGGAACGTGGTCCATGGGGTTGCGATAGGTAGGACACGACTTCGCAACTAACAACAACAACAAGGTGGAGAAAATTTGTGCAGTCATCTCAGGACACAAAACAGATGTCTAAAGTAGGAAGGAAGAGGTCAGTCTGTTCTCCAGAATATCTGAAGGCAGGGCAAGGAGCAATGGATGGAAACTAATCAAAGGAAAGAAGCAACCTGGAACTAAGGAGAAATTGTGAGAACAATTAATCAGTGGAACAACTTGCCTCCAGAAGTTGTGAGTGCTCCAGCAACACCAAAGGTTTTCAAGAAGAGATTGGGCAACCGTTTTTCTGAAATGGGGTAGGGTCTCCTGCTTGAGCTTGGATTAGAAGACCTCCACGGTCCCTTCCAACTCTGTTATTCTGTCAAAGTTCAGTGAATTGGTGGTAGCAGAAGTTCGTTATTCAGGAATGTTCACAAAAGGTTTGCAACCTCGGTTAAAATTAGGGATCAAGTCTTGATTTTTTTAATAGAATGATTTAGCACATGGGGTTTTTTTTTTTTAGATCTTTGCCAGTGTTCATTTTAAGAATAACTCTGCTTTTTTCCCCACTGCTTCAAATTCTTGCATTGCCTTCTCTCAAAACCCTGTTGGCAAAACTCAAAGTCAAAACAACCATTCATCTGAATAGTATAAGGCTAGACTTAGTGTAAATAACATATCTCACAATTAAGTTGTTCCAGCAGGTGTATGTAAAAGGAACGGACTAGAGGGAGAAAATATTTCATCTTTAGGTGGTGGTGTTTTGTTTTTTTTTTAAATGTGAACTTGGAAGAGATGGATGAATTTTATTCATGCAATACTGCTTTTCGAGCTGCTTAGAGTGGTTTCCAAGAACAACAAATAGGTACATTTCAAACCACAGGAAAACATAAGGAAAGAAGTTTCAACCAAAAATAATATTTCACTTTTTTGAGATGAGAAAGCGAAGAGGAAACATTTTCCACCTCCCATTAGAAAGCAATTCCAAACATTTAGACCAGATTTCTACAGTTCCCTACAGCGAAACACTTATTATTGTTACTGTTTTTATTTTTTTATTATTATAAATCCAGCTTTAAAATAAATCGTCATGTGAAATGAAGAGACATAGAAGAATAAAATCAATTCCTCCTGAGGAATTATAATTTAGCATGAACCAGCCTCGAAGCTTGATGGAACATCATTTTTCCATTATCCCAACCAGACACCCCAATAAGCAGGCCCAATTTTCAACCAGCCTTTTGCCCCCCCCCCCCCCCAAAAAAAACCTCCAAACTCATGACAGAATGAACTGGAGACTGAGAACTGAAAATGACCACGTGCATCTGTTCCAAGATCCCAGTTATTCCAAAAAGATTGATGCCAATCTTGAACGTAGATGCTCCACATTTTAAGAATGCTTGAAGAATTGGCAATGTGCCCTTCCAGAATCAGAGGTCCCAACGAGACCAACACTTGGCCAAATAAAGCTGTTCTGTTCTGTTCTGTTCTGTTCTGTTCTGTTCTGTTCTGTTCTGTTCCGTTCCGTTCCGTTCCGTTCCGTTCCGTTCCGTTCCGTTCCGT
>WNWU01000055.1:3913782-3932769 GCA_012654045.1 Ptyas mucosa
CCCCCACTCCTCTCTTCTTCCTCTCTTTCTAACCCTCTCTCCTACTCCTCTTTCTCCTCCCTTTTCTTCCTCTCCTTTTCCAGGAAAAGTTGGCTTTTGCATGCTCCTCTACTTTTTAACGATTCCTTTATTGACCATTCGAAGTTAAAACAGCACTGGGGGAAAAAAAGCGATTGTTTATGATTGTTTTTCAATCTTATCACCGTTGCATCATCCCCGTAGTCACATGATCAAAATACGACCTTCTGACAAGCAAAGTCAGCGGAGCAAAACTCCCTGAACACTTGTCTCGTTTACCAGTAGAAACTTTGGATCCATTGTGGCCGTCATTCAAGGAGTACCCGTGATGCTTTGTCACATGAGGGCTTGTTTTGAGAGAGATTGCGGGGTGACATGCCGTTGCCGCAAAACCTAAGGCAATGGAGGTGACTTTTATTTCATTTGTTTTCAGAATGGAACGAGCCTACCAATAAAGTTGCAACCAAATCTGTGCCACAGAAATCGTAAGTATTTTCTCTTTAGTTAACACCTTGATACGTTTTAAGGATGAAGTTGATGTGGATCTACCGTTGTTTGATCTGGGTTGTGGCGACCTACGGGTGAGCCTGCCCTGCCCACCCACCCTGGCGCTATGCCGTCCTATTTAGCCACGTTTTTTAAGCCGCGTACATGCGTGCAACTTGCACATGTGAGCAAAGTACATGCTCCGAAGGGTTGCACGCATATCAATAGTTGATATGAGCTGTAGCACAAAAGTCCTTGTAGATAGCACCAGGGGTGAGCTTCAAAAATTTTAGCAAGGGGTTCTCTGCCCGGTTGCTGGGTGGGCGTGGCCATGGTGGGTGTGGCCTAGTCTGTCTCCTGCACCATGGCAGGGGGGTGTTTTTGCCCTCCCCAGGCTCTGGAGGCTTTTCTCGAGCCTCCGGGAGAGTGAAAATGGCCTCCCCAGACTCCGAAGGCCTTCTGGAGGCTGGAAACCAGCCCGTTCTGGCCTTCCCGAACTTCCGGTAGGCCCATTTTTTGCCCTCCCTGAGCCTCCATGCGCGTCTTGCACTTACCTGCATCCAAAACGGGCCGCATGGGGACTCCTGGAATGGGTGGGGCAGGGTAGGTGGAGCCAGCCAGGAGTGAGATTTGGGGGTGCACAGAATCTTAGCTAGAGGTTCTCCCGAACCCTTACGAACTCCTAGCAGCCCACTCTTGGATAGCACCGATGGGTGGCAGGACGAACACTTGGACCAAAAAGATCCAGGTGTTTGGTGAAAGAAAGACCGAATCTTGCTGCGACTTTAAGAATCCCGTGACAGGACTGTGATTCCATCTCTTCACAATTTCTATAGCTTACCAGACTTTTTTATTATTTTTCTCCCTTTTTGGCCTACTGGGTCTGCCTGAGGGCAGAAGTCTGATTCCTTCCTTCTCGTTGTTACCTGTCTTAAAACTGCCTTGTATTGGAGAATTCCCCGGCATGTCAAGGGAACCCAAAGCATAGACTTAGAATGTCAATCATCTTTTGCTTCTGGCGATGGGGATGTTCTGGGATTGTGGGCTTGAGCAGACAGATTCCATCCATTTTGTGTTAATGTTTTTTGATAGGCAGACTAGCAGTCAACAAGAAGGAAATAAAGCACTCCCTGTCATTTCTATTTTGCCGTGTTTTACAAAAAGAATACTGATTTGCGGTGCGGTGGGAAAGGATAACCGTCTTGAAGGGGAGGTCGGCCGGGGATTCAAGGTGTCTTCCTAACTTTCGCTGTTGAACCGTGATGCCGTGTCACAAAGAAACACATGGCGTTGCCTCGCAGAGAGTTATGGATAGTTATTTTATTTAATGGGCTTGGCACCTTGGTGCCTCCAGGTAGTAAATTTCACGGCAGTTGGCATCTATTGAAAACCCACACCCACCCACCAATTTAAATAAGAATATAATCTTAACACGTAGCACAAGATTTAGGTAAAGGTAAAAGTTCCCCTTGCACATATGTGCTAGTCGTTCCCGACTCTTGGGGGTGGTGCTCATCTCCGTTTCAAAGCCGAAGAGCCAGCGCTGTCCAAAGACAGCTCCGTGGTCATGTGGCCGGCATGACTCAATGCCAAAGACGCATGGAACGCTGTTACCTTCCCACCAAAGGTGGTCCCTATTTTTCTACTTGCGTTTTTTACATGCTTTACAACTGCTAAGCTGGCAGAAGCTGGGACAAGTAACGGGAGCTCACCCCATTACACGGCGCTAGGGATTCAAACTGCTGAACTACCGACCTTTCAATCGACAAGCTCAGCATCTTATCCACTGAGCCACCAAGTCCCCACAAGATTTAGGTAGCCAAATATAGATCTGTTCTTATTTCCAGCATCCAAGAAAGATCTTTTTTTTTTTTTTACTTCTCTTTATTCTGGTGATGAATTGTTTGGGCATTTTTAGAAAACCTCTGCTGAGGAACTGAATGCATTGAGTTTGGAAAAACATGCCTTGTTCAATTCAGCTGCCCAGCTTATTGGGAGCTGTGTTGATGTGACTTTGATGGATGTGACTGGCCAATGTAGCTGCCTAACATCTGGATGGTGTGATGGAAAGTTACTGCTCAGTGCTGTACTCATAAAATCCCATTTATTTGCTAGGCATCCTCCATTCTTCCTTAGTTTAGAAAATTTGGGGAGGAGGAGGAGAAGGAGGAGAAGGAGGAGAGAGAAAGAGAAAGAAAGAGAAAGAGAAGAGAGAAAGAGAAAGAAAGGAGAAGGAGGAGAGAGAAAGAGAAATAAAGAGAAGGAGAAGGAGGAGAGAGAAAGAGGAAGAAAGAGAAGGAGGAGGAGGAGAAGGGGGAGAGAGAAAGAGAAATAAAGAGAAGGAGGAGGAGGAGGAGGAGGAAAGAGAAAGAGAAAGAAAGGAGGAGGAGGAGGAGGAGGAAGAGAGAGAAAGAAGGAGAAGGAGAAGGAGAAGAAGATTTTAGGTCCTTATAGCTAATGGGTGGTATAGTTAGGCTTGATACAAGAAAGATGCTATGAGATTATTTTTTCAGATAACTAGAGTTCTGCTCATGGCTTTGTATTTCCACAATCACCAACCTTTATTTACTGATTATGTAAATAATAAGGGGGGGTGCAGGGATTTTTGCTACCAGTTCTCTGAACCACCCGCCGCCATCACTACCGGATCAGGCGATCCGGTCCGAACCGGGAGCATTTCACCCCTGACCTGAACACTCTATCAGATCCATTTCAACCACCTTGATCAGGATTCGCCATTATCAACCCTACAAGAAGCCCTTATTAAGAGGATGCTTTCATCAATCTTTCAAATGTTCAAATAAAAGAAAACGGTTGGCCGTTATCAGCTTCCAGCAATAATTGGCCCTAGATTCTCAACCCTGAAGATTGAGTATACTTGTGGGAAGCCTGTTGGAAAATGGAAACACGCTTCAAGATCTTGAAGGCCGCGCTTGAAGGAGATGTCATCATTTCTTTGTGGAGCGCCTTCACCACGTCAGAACGGATCATTTGGGAGCCCTGAAAGTAAAACAAAGCCACCAAAACAGCCACAACAACAATAAAAATTGGCAGTGTCTTTATGAGTCGAATTAAAGGTAATTCATTCTTTCAAATGCTTTGACAGGATCTCCTTCTGAAAAGCCATCAGGAGGCATCAAGACGTTTTTTCACTCTGCGCTTTTCATATCGGATAATGTGACAAACAATCAATAACGCCATTCTGAACATTCAAAGCAAAATGTAGCCTGAAAGTTAACAAGGAACATTAAACGTGGCAAATGTAGCCAGGAGTGGCATTTAAATTCCCTTTTAAGCCTCTGAGCGTCTAACTTTTTCTTCTTCCTCAACTCTCTGCTGTTTGTCACCGGAAATAACCAAAGGAATACAAAATGTCTCTTTCTCTCTCTCTCTTTTTTTTATTAGAGATGTATTATCGTTATTAAAGGGGTTTTATGAGAGATTTGTCACGTCGGAGTCTCCTGGCGTTAGGATCTGAACGATGCCGTTGGAAGCTGTTCATAGTCTACCTCTCGTTTTCAAAGCTAACAAGAGAATTTGCCAATATGTAAAGGGGGAACGCCTTCAAAAGGGACCCGCTGTAAAAACCTGCTTTTCATGTGGTGATTTATTTGATTGGGTTTTAGCTGGGAGAAAAAAAATGTGGAAATAGGAAACCACGCCTGAAGAAGAATCCGTCGGCTGAAGTCCCCTGCGCGACTGTCCTCGCGTACTTCTGTTTTCTTGAAATTTATTCTCAAGGCCGCCTATCAGACCAGATATTTTACAGTGTATGAAATCCCCACAGATTTGGTGTCTTGATCCTAGATGTGTTGAGTTCCCGTGAGGAAAGTGGATGCCCTCACGAAGGAGTTGTGAGGAAAATCAAGGAGAGAACCAACCTAAGAAGAAATTTCCTGACAGAACAATTAATCAGGGGGACAACTTGCCTTCAGAAGTGGTGGCTGCTCATCACTGGAAGCTTTTAAGAAGAGATTGGACAATCATTTATTTGAAAGAGCATCGGCTTTGGGGGTTGGACTAGAAGGCCTCCAAGGTCCCTTCCAACTCTCTTATTCTGTTATATCTGTTAAAATGGCTGCCGAGGACAGTAGCTATGTATCTCCAGAGGTTGTCTCTTCAGAGATGGAGAGATCCCGAAAGATATATTTCCACTTCATAAATATACACCCATTGCCCAGAATAAGTTCACCAATGCAAGTATAATATTAATAAACAGCTTAGGCAATATTTATTGAAGACAAATAATTAAGATCATTGTGCCTTGGCAGATGAAGCCATTCCTCAAACTAATTTCCAAATGAGCCTCTTAATTTGTTTTCATTATTTAGTGGCTCACTTGCTTTTAAACTTTCCCATCAAAATAAAATATTTGCTAGCCTCACCTAATAAATGGCCTGCTCTCGAGATGTTTATAAATTACTTCAAAAGATTCTGTGACAAGAGGAGGGGGGGGGGTAATTCGGTTATATGTTAACAACCAAGTCCTGAATAATTTATATCTCTGGCCTGAGCAGTGTGTTAAATGGGGCAAGAAAAAGAGATCCAGCTGAGAGAACACATATACCGTCCAACTTTATGATATATCACCCCAAAACAATTCATACCGTTAGCAGATCAAGAGGCTCCCTATTTGAAGATATATTTGTATGTGGGAATCCCCTTGAAAGATCAGGGGAAGTGATACTGCATAGCAGGTTGTTAGCTCTTCTTTTAAAAAGGTAAAGGTTCCCCTCGCATATACGTGCTAGCCGTTCCCGACTCTAGAGGGCAGTGCTCATCTCTGTTTCAAAGCCAAAGAGTCAGCACTGTCCGAAGACGTCTCCGTGGTCATGTGGCCAGCATGAGTAAATGCCAAAGGTGCATGGAACACTGTTCCCTTCCCACCAAAGGTGGTCCCTATTTTTTCTACTTGCATTTTTTACGTGCTTTCGAACTGCTAGGTTGGCCGAAGCTGGGACAAGTAACGGGAGCTCACTCCATTACACGGCACTAGGGATTCGAACCGCTGAAGTGCCAACCTTTTGATCGACAAGCTCAGCATCTTAGCCACGGAGTCACCATGTCCCTTTCCAATAAAGGTAGAAGGAGCCCACAAAGGCAAAGAAAGAAATTTAAGAAGGCTCTGTCCTAACATATCAGGCTGTTAAAAGTGACGGCAGATGAACTGTATTTTTAGACCTGCAAAAATTCTGTTCATGTAAGCTGAACAATAAAGTAAAATTAGCTCATCTGGTCATGCTTCCTGTCTGGTTTACCTGGAAGGGCTGACAGAATTCCCCAACTGACCCCATGGCTAGATACTAAAAGGAATTGAGGTATCTGAAGGTCACCTGGCTGGAGAATTTGTCAAGATGGTTAACTGGAAAATTATGAATGTTTTTACACTTCGATCTGTATGAAGTCCCGGGAACTCTATTATGGGATCTGATATGTTAGGGGATCTTTTCCAGAAGTTAAGTCCCTGCTTTTCATAATTGTGACACAATCCAAGGAAAATATATATTTGATTTGAGAAATTGCTAAAGTATGCTCCACATGTGATCCACGTTTTTTTAGCCTTTGAATCTGAAGCATTGCACAATCTTAGTTGATATAAACTTCGATCAAACCCTTCCCATTCATCCAATTTCAAACTTACTTCCTGGACAGAATGTGGAAGAGAGAAATGAGTTAAAGGAGGAGCGGGGAAAAATTCCTAGAGAGAGAAAAATAATGCATGGCTTCACTTTCTTTCATATCTAACCACACTTGGCATGATTAAATCACACTCACATTTAACCTATGCCCCTTTTTTCCCCCAACAAAAATGTATACCCATGCTTGGTCTATCCAAATCAAATATTAGAGAATCTTCTGGAATTTTTTTATCGGTTCTTTTAACATTCCGGATATCTTAATTGTGTCTAGAGGGGCCTTTGTTCTAATATTAAAGAGGAACGGATGCTCCTTATTACCTTGGTTTTTAATACTAGCTCAAAATGCTAAAAAGCTACCTCGGCAATAATGCTTTGAAAATGAAATTCTGACACCGTGCCGGGTAAGAAATATAAAACCACAATTACAGCTCCGAACTCTGAAGGAACATTGCTTACAATTGTCACAGACAGATTCTTAATTGAAATAATCTGCTTTCCTCCGTTACTTTGAAAAGAAGGAGAAAAAAAAAGAGAGAGAGGGGAAAAAGGAAAAAGGAAGAAGAAAGGAAGAAAGGAAAGCACAAAAGAAGATTATATCTCGGTTAGGTTAGTTTTTAAGTGAAAACGGCTGTGCTTCCAAACAGAAAGAACGAGTTCTGTAGCATGAAATTCAAATCAGCCCCAAGCTCAATTTAAGGGATTCCAAAAAATAAATAAATAAATAAAGACTCGGTGAGGTGAAAGCAACAAAGCTGAACCACGGAAACATGGCTCGAGAGTTAACATTTATTGAAAGTGTGGCTGCATTATGTCATGCAGGTTAGAGAAATCTGAAGGACCATTCTTTGTCTTTGAAGCGTGTAGAGAGAGTTGTCCTCCAAATCTAAACACGATGAAGGCAGGGCCGAAATGTGATTGGATTTTACGTGCAGCAAATGTAGTTTAACGCATCTGAGGCCCTTAGTTGTCCAATTCTGATGTATGGCTCTAGATCTCTGCATTAGGACCTAGTTGGATTGAATCAAGTCTTCATGTGATCAGGCCATTCTCCAGTAGTGCAAATGTTTGAGGAAACCCAGGATAGAACTCACTAGAGAGTACAATTGAGGAAAGATCTAAGTCCCATAAGATACAGTAGTGGTCAAAATTGGGCCTTTTGGGAAAAGTGTATTTTCTAAAACTAGCTAATAACATCACTTTTTTGGGGGGGGGGAGTAGTAGCATAAAATTATATATCAATCAGGTGAAATCCAGCAGGTTCTGACAGGTTCTGGAGAACCGGTAGCAGAAATTTTGTGTAGTTCGGAGAACTGGTAGCGGAAATTTTGAATAGTTTGGAGAACCAGCAAATACCACCTCTGGCTGGCCCCAGAGTGGGGTGGGAATAGAGATTTTGCAATATCCTTCCCCTAGAGTGGGGTGGGAATGGAGATTTTGTAGTATCCTTCCCCTGCCACACCTACCAAGCCATGCCCACCAAGCCACACCATGCCCACCACGCCACACCCACAGAACCGGTAATAAAAAAAAATTGAATTTCATCACTGACTTGGTCCCCATGTTTTGAGGAGTGGAATCTCCAAATGAGCTCCATATTCTGGGAAGACAGACCATAACTATCTGAAAAAGAGACAGTCTTCTGTAGTTTGCCAACTGTTGACATTATTATGATGTCATCAGATGGAGGAGGAGCTGTCTGGGTGATTTAAAGAGAGAGAGAGGGAATCTGGAAGATGACCAAGAATGACACTATTCTAAAAGTAAGTAATTCTCAAAGGGGGCAGATCTTAAGTTGACAGCTAAGGTTGTCTTTGCAGATTGCTCAATAGGTTGATCTTCATTGGACTCAGAAGCTAAGAAGGGCCGGAAGATCGAAGTAATCTACTTCTATACTATGTGGATGGGACTATGAAATCATCCAGAGTTGAGTTGAGATCAACCTGTTGGTGATATCCTTATTTAGATGTGTAAAGAAATTTTGCGAGAATGCTCCTCTTGGGTGGCATTTCATGAAGAAATTCACCTCCCACCATAAATAAATATGTGTAGATGTTCTGGCTAATTCTAGCAGGCCATAAAAGATTCTGAGATATGTCTGCTTTTTGGCTTGCAACTTCTCTAGAAAATCTGTGTTGTCTCAATGCATGAAGGCTGGTTCTTGGTCTTCAGCTAATTAATAAAGGAGGTCATATTCATAGAAGTCGATGGGAGGGACCGATGGGCTGTTTTGTCATCGGGTCGATGGGAGGGACCAATGGGGTTGTTGGTCATCCAGTCCAGCCTCTTGCTTGATTCAAGAAATATGAATCAATTCATTATCAGGGATAATGAAAATATCCCTGATAAGTGGACCAGACTCTGCTTGAAATACACAGTAAAGAGGATCTCATCAGATCTGCAAGGCACCGATTCCATTGTTCAACTGCTTTCATTCTTTAATCTTCTTCCATTGATCTCCTGGAGGTTCATGGTCATCTTCTGTGCGACCATTCTTCAAGTACTCTAAGAGTGTAATCATTATCTCTTCTCAAGGCAGAATGTATCCTATTTCCTCAATCTCTCCTTAGGACTTAATTCTCAGATTCTTGATCATTCAGCAACATAGATGGCATCTTCATAAAAGCTTGCTGGGTCGTTGGGTTTTGCAATGCAAGCTGGCTCTAGATTTGCAAATGTCCTTAAAGACTTCCACCATAGTCAAATGGTTCTGTTTGATGGTTTAATGTTGGACTAGAAGTGGGTAGATCCAGGTTCACACCCAACTATGGAAGTTCCCAGGTTGATTTTCATCTAGTCACTCTCCACCTAACTTACCTCACAGGGTTGTTGTGGGGAAAATAATCAAGTCTTGTGCGTATCCATCATCGGATATTGGCGATCATGTAGGCGATCCTATTTTTATCAACAGCTGCACGAAAAAGTGCTGCTGAGTTTTGTCCAAACCAGTACCTTAGATTTTGAAGCCACGATGTTCTTCTTATGCCTGGACCTCGTTTGCCTTCCATCTTTCCTTGGAGGATTATATGAAGGATGCCATATTTTTCTGGGTCGCATCACATGTCCCAAAATATTCTAACTTTCACTTTTTTATGGTTTTGATGATTTCCCTCGGCTTTCGGAGGCAGCTTATCCCCTCCTCCTTTCTGATTTTGTCAACCAAGACTTGTATAGAACTTATCAAGTAAGAGTACGGTTGCCGCCATTGGGTAACGTCAACTGCCAATCTAAGTAGAATTGAGCCACTGAATCTAGCTGCTGTTTTAATTCCTGCAGTGTGATAGTCTTCTATTCTGTGAGCTGTGTGGATAAATAGAAATGGTGTTTAATCCCATCACTTGGCTCTGATTAGAGCGCAAGGTCAGAAGTGACACAGAAAGCATTCGGAGATTGTTGGGTGTCAGGCTCCTAATTGTTTGCCTGAAAATCCTAAATTGTAGTACATGATTCCAACTGACCTAGTTGTTGAGGATCATTGTCAACAACCATCCCTAAGTGTTTTATGAACTAGGCAATCTCTTTCAATAGCCGACTGTTTGCTCAACAGAGAGAAAGCCTCCGATTTAATGCTCCGTATCTTCGCTTCCACTGCGAAAGCTGAACCATCAGAAAACTGGAAGAAAAATCAATGCCTCTGAACAGTGGTGCTTGAGAAAATGGCAGCAAATAGCTTGGCCTGCAAAGAAAGAAAAGAAATCATTCAGACTCAGAAACTAAATGCAGGCAGCTCTCTCTGGAGGTGATCATAATGAATAATAATAACAACAACAACAACAACAACAACAACAACAAATGCTCTGTTTTACACATTGGCAAAAAGAATCAGAACACAAAATACAAGCTGAGTGGACGAGACCTTGTAGATGACCCTCACTCTGTCAAGGACCTTGGAGTACTCATATCTAATGATCTAAGTACCAAAGCCCTCTGTAACATCGCCAAAAAGGCATTAAGGGTTGTAAACCTAATCTTGCATAGCTTCTTCTCTGGTAATATCACACTACTAACCAGAGTATACAAAACCTTTGCTAGACCAATTCTCGAATACAGTGTCACCATAACATTCTTGAAATATCATAAACAGTTGCCTGATGTCTCAATCCAGTTTATCAGTTTTCTAGTTTGGGAAATCTAGATTTAAGCCAGTTCACTTTGGTCACCACGCTATAAAAATGATGTTGAGACTATAGAAAAAGTGCAAAGGAGAGCAACCAGGATGATGGGTGGACTGGAGACTAAAACATAGGATGAACGGTTGCAGGAACTGGGCCTGGCTAGTCTAGTGAAGAGAAGGACCAGGGGAGACAGGATAGCATCTTCCAATATTTGAGGGGCTGCTACAGAGAGGAGGGGATCAAACTGTTCCCCAAGGCCGGACAAGGAATAATGGATGGAAACTGACCAAGGAGAGATTCAACCTGGAAATGAGGAGGAATTTTCTGACAGTGAGAACAATCAACCAATGGAACAGAAGTTGCCTTCGGAAGTTGTGGGAGCTTCATCACTGGAGGCTTTCAAGAAGAGATTGGACTGCCATTTGTCAGAAATGATGTAGGGTCTCCTGCTTGAGGGCAGGTTGGACTAGATGACCTATAAGGTCCCTTCCAACTCTGTTAATCTGTTAAATCTGTTAAGATGTTGAGATTCTAGAAAGAGTGCAGAGAAGAGCAAAACAAGATGATTAGGGGACTGGAGGCTAAAACCTACGATGAACGGTTGCAGGAACTGGGCATGGCTAGTCTAGTGAAGAGAAGGACCAGGGGAGACAGGATAGCATCTTCCAATAATTTGAGGGGCTGCCACAGGGAGGAGGAGGTCAAGCTATTTTCCAAAGCCCCCGAAGGCCAGAAAAGAAATAATGGATGGAAACAATCCCTTCCAACTCTGTTAGTCTGTTTCATCATCTGTTTCATATACATTAGATCCCAGTCCCCGCCCGAATGTTGTCATTATTTATACAGCCACTGCTCTCTCTCTCTAGAATGGGGCTCTTGCTTGTTTGAAAAACAACACTGGAAACGCACCAGAGACCCCGTCGTTTACACACCCGCCGTAATTTTGCCTTATGCTCCAATTTTGAACCTCCGTTCAAATGACTGAACGTGCAGCCAGCAAGGCAAGAGTCTATGCATCATATTTTTTTTTAAAAAAAAACAACAACCGCTAAACAAACACGATAAATCCATTAAAGCATAATGGCTTCCAAATGTGACAAATTTGCCGATTAAAGCTCATTGAATATGCATTCAAATGATGGATGGGAACAGCTTGAAGGGCTATTAGAATCTATTGGATCAATAACTCTATCCCGTCCTCTCGCCCCGCACTCTCTCTGGATTTGTGCAAAGGAGAGATCGGCGGGTTGAAAGTTTTCTGCCTATTTCCCCCCCCCCCCCCAAAGGAAAGGATCAAATCACCCCCCCATTTTTAAAAAAAAGACATTTAGCAGTGCAAAGAGCACAATAGCATTGTCCAGGGATAGGTTCTACTTACCTTTGCTACCGATTCGTAGCAGGATCGTGTGAAGAAGCTTCTGCAGGTGTGCAGATCGCCTATGATGACATCCAGGGCATTGGGCGGAGCCTCCTGCCAGTTTTACGACTGGTTCTTGCGAACTGGTCGAAACGGGGGGCAACCCATCACTGGCACTGTCCCTCCTCCTGGATCACTGTTAACCATGAATGTTCCAACCAGTGTTGGGTTTCAAAAGTTTTTACTACTGGTTCTGTGGGTGTGGCTTGGTGGGCGTGGCATGGCTTGGTGGGCGTGGCATGGTGGGCGTGGCAGAGGAAGGATACTGTAAAATCTCCATTCCCTTCCCACTTCAGAGGAAGGTTACTGCAAAATCCCCATTTCCTCCTGATCAGCTGGGACTCTGGAGGCAGAGAATAGATGGAGGTGGGGCCAGTCAGAATTTTTACTACCAGTTCTCCGAACTACTCAAAATTTCCACTACCGGTTCTCAAGGAAGGAAGGAAGGAAGGAAGGAAGGAAGGAAGGAAGGAAGGAAGGAAGGAAGGAAGGAAGGAATTTCATCATTCCTCCCACTTCTAGAAACATTACAGCCCAGTTACAGATTCCCATTGAAGTTTCCGGCACCACTTTCCTTACAGATTAGAAGAAAAAGAAAAAAAGAAAAGAAGTTTATGTTAACAGTATTTCAGTATTTCAGATTCGATAGCGAGTTCTCCTTCAGCGTCTCGAAGAGAAATTAAATTTCCATATTAGTGCTGTTGTGTTGTTGCTGTTTCAAGGGACTCCCAACATTTGCCAGGGAGCCAGTTCTCAGCCACGCACTCAGTGCCAAATGAATTCCCCGTTCCAATTCTCCAACTTGAAATCAATCATAACAGAGGAAATACTCGGCGTAAGATGCAATTTCTCGTTCTGGAATTGAAAACATAAAACCATGTTAATGATGATGCAGTTAATTTAAACATAACATTTTTTTAAGCTGAGAACATTTGTATGCCTGCCAGTGACTCAGGAGGGGGAAAAAGTGACTTTCCAAGAAACCTCATAAACAGAATTACTGTAATCTCTCCATCTCTTTCTCTCTCTCTTTCTCTCTCTCTCTCTCTTTTTCTGGGCTGCGAAGTTAACCTGAAACAGCCTCCGAGCAGGTTAGATTTATGTAGATTAATGTGGTATGCTGATATGATGTATATTTTAGCATTACTTCCTCGCATAGGCTAATGGCTGGAATCAAATAAAACATAAAAGCAGATTTATAAAGATTGCTGAATAAATCAAATAAAGCTTTGTGTTAGCTGCGGCGAGATTAGAAGCTTGCCGCCTCTTCCCAAAACAATACGTAAGCTGTTCACGAAATGCCAAAATTTCTAAAATAAAACCAGCTAAGGAAAAGAGGAAGTTTGGGGAATTTTCGGTGAGGAGAGAAATCTGGGAGGGTGTGGGTGCCCAGTCCTCATTGTCAATACAGGTAGTCCTCGATTTACGACCGTAATCGAGCCCAAAATTTATGTTGCTAAGCGAGAAGTTTCTTAAATGAGTTTTACCCCATGTTACGACCTTTCTTGCCACGGGCTGTTAAGTGAATCATTGCAATTGCTAAATGAGTAACACGGTTGTTCAGTGAACCCAGCTTTCCCCGTTGTCTTGGCTTGTCAGAAGGTCAGAGAAGGGGGATCACACCACCTCAGGACACTGAGACCGTCATAAATATGAGTCAGTTGCTAAGCATCTGCATTTTTGATGATGTGACCATAAGGATGCTGCAACGGTCGTAAGTGTGAAAAATGCCCATAAGTCACTTTTTTCAGGGCCATTGTAACTTTGAACAGTCATTAATGAGCTGTTGTAAGTCAAGGACTATCTGTACAACTCAATGTACAGCCCATTTATTTAGTTAGAAGTTACAACGGCCCTGAAAAAAAGGCCCTGACTTACGACCAGTCCTCAAACATACAACCATCACAACATCCCCATAGTCAAGTTAGTCATATTCCCATTTTTAAATTTTGCTTTAAATCAATCAATATAATAACTTTTTTGAGAAATAGTCACCCACAAGGAGATGCCCTGTTCTTCATCTCACCATTTAGAATAATAGAATAGAATAGAATAGAATTCTTTATTGGCCAAGTGTGATTGGACACACAAGGAATTTGTCTTAGGTGCATATGGTCTCAGTATACATAAAAGAACAGATACGTTCATCAAGTATCATAAGGTACAACGCTTAATGATAGTCATAGGGTAGAAATAAGCAATCAGGAAACAATATCGATATAAACCGTAAGGATACAAGCAACGAAATTGCAGTCATACAGTCATAAGTGGAAGGAGATGGGTGATGGGAACGATGAGAAGATTAATAGTAGTGCAGACTTAGTAACTAGTTTGACAGTGTTGAGGAAATTATTTGTTTAGCAGAGTGATGGCATTCGGGGGAAAACTGTTCTTGTGTCTAGTTGTTCTGGTGTGCAGTGCTCTATAGTGTCGTTTTGAGGATAGGAGTTGAAACAATTTATGTCCAGGATGCGAGGGGTCTGTAAATATTTTCTCAGCCCTCTTTTTGACTTGTGCAGTAGACAGGTCCTCCATGGAAGGCAGGTTGGTAGCCATTGTTTTTTCTGCCGTTCTAATGCTCCTCTGAAGTCTGTGTCTGTCTTGTTGGGTTGCAGAGCCAAACCAGACAGTTATGGAGATGCAGATGACAGACTCAATCATTCCTCTGTAAAACTGCAGCATTATTTACATCAGCAGCATTATGGGCAGTTTGAGCTTCCTGAGTTGGTGCAGAAAGAACCTTCTTTGTTGTGCTTTTTTGATGACTTTTTTATGTTAAATGTCCATTTTAGGTCTTGCGATATGATAGAATATGATGAGTTTAGCTCTGTTTTCTTCTACTGAGTAAAAAAAGCTCTCCTGGTTGTAGCAGTAGTCGGCCACGTTGTTTCTGGATCAAGAAGATTCGGGTTGACTTCTGATGTTCTGATTCTCTTATGTTCATATCTCAGATTTCATCTTTGGCGCTTTGTGGAAGGAACTTTTTCTGCCAAGAGAACTTATGGGAAGCTGAGTGACAGGTCGGGCGATTCTATTACATTCCCATCACTACTAAATCACCATTTTTCTATGGATAGAAAGTGACTATTGTGGAGCTGTCAAGTTAAATGGCTCGCAGGGAAGGCTTGTGGTCTCAATAGTAGCTATCTCTGTCAAATAAATGCTCCGGTGACAGATACAAGGCAATCCATTCCTGATAGGGGATCGATTAAAAGAAGAAGAAGAAGAAAAGACAATGATCTCCTGGTGCCAAAGGCCAACCTTCTATTTTGTTTGCAAAAAAAAAAAAAACCCACATGCACAAAGAAGAGACTCTGTTTTTTCTCTGGAACGAAAGTGGTTCCAAATCCTTGTAGCAAAAACAATGAATCTAGCTGGAAATGATTTATTGGATTGGGAAGATGGGGCATCGATTTATGTTTTCCCTCTTCAAGGTAGATGGAAGTGTCTGTAATATTTGAAAATACTGCGAAATTTATTTATTTATTGTTACTCAGTTGGCAGAAAGAATAGACCAGAGCAACATTTGTTGTTGTTGTTGTTGTTGTTGTTGTTAGTTGCAAAGTCATGTCTGACCCATCATGACCCCATGGACAATGTTCCTCTAGGCCTTCCTGTCCTCTACCATCCCCCGGAGTCCATTTAAGATCACACCCACTGCTTCAGTGACTCCATCCAGCCACCTCGTTCTCTGCCATCCCCTTCTTCTTTTGCCCTCCATCGTTCCCAGCATTGGGCTCTTCTCCAGCGAGTCCTTCCTTCTCATTAGGTGGCCAAAGTATTTGAGTTTCATCTTCAGGATCTGGCCTTCTAAAGAGCAGTCAGGGTGATCTCCTCTAGGACTGACCGGTTGGATCGCCTTGCAGTCCAAGGGACTCGCAGGAGTCTTCTCCAGCTCCAGAGTTCAAAGGCCTCCATTCTTTGGCACTCAATCTTCCTTATGGTACAACTTTCACAGCCATCCATTGCAACTGGGAACACCATAGCCATGACTATACGCACTTTTGTTGGCAGGGTGATGTCTCTGCTTTTTAGTACGCTGTCTAGATTTGCCATAGCTTTCCTCCCCAGGAGCAAGTGTCTTTTAATTTCTTGGTGTCAAACCATTTTGAGCCACTCCTTGTTTAGGTCTCAAAGTTCTTGGAGACCTTGTTGAATTTGAGAGCAGAGAATAAGGTTTCTGTGGCTGTTTTCTTCCAAGGTTTGAGGACAGCCATTCCTGGAACCTTATGTTGGGGGAAATGGTTGAAAAGGCAAGCTTCAAAGTTAAGGTCATCAAGTTATAAAGAAATGGTTAGTTAGAGAAAGGAAATTCACTTGATTGGCTGATGTGTTATTCACAAATGATCTCCATGACTTAATGATAAGGAAGAGTTCTGGTGAGATCCTGCACATCTGGTTAGCTAAGAGAATCTTCTTTTTTTTAGAAAGTCCATTGCAAGCCTGTGGAAAGACCACGAGTTCCTCAAAGGGAATAATCAAAACTCAAAGCACCAGAATGTTCCTGCAAATATAAGAAGACAATGGATTTTAATCCACAATTCTCTTGACTCTCATTCATCCAGCCCCTTGATGGCTTGAATGGAGTGTTTGGATTTATAGATCACACTAAGCCATGAATTGTGGTTTAGCTGGATTCCACCAATCCATTCTGCCCAGATCAAAAAATCCCAGTTAGGGATTGGATGAGAGGCTGGATGAGGTGGTTAGATTAGCCCTTCCTATCTATGCTTCACTAAATCTTATGGTGCTATCTAATAAGCATCCACCCAGCACTTTACCTGTGCTTCTAGAGAAGATACAGTTCTCAAAATTGGCCACTTTCCTTTATTTAAAAGATCTTCATCCATGATCTGTCCATGATCTGTTCTGTGGATGATATATTTTGCATCTCCAGAACATGTCTTCATAATGCTTAATTGGGCTATTAAAAAAAGGAAGGAGAGGAGAGGAGAGGAGAGGAGAGGAGAGGAGAGGAGAGGAGAGAGAATGGGATGAGAAAGGAAGAGGAGGGGAGGAGAGGAGAAGAGAAGAGAAGGAAGAGAAGGAAGAGAAGAGAAGAGAAGAGAAGAGAAGAGAAGAGAAGAGAAGAGAAGAGAAGAACTTTATAAGTGGCCTCCTGAGTTTAGCCTTCTTTTCTCAGAACAGATTATCTGTGGAAAGTCCACACGTCAGAGATGAGTGCAGTGTTCTCCCCTGTTGTGGTTCCCAGAATATCGCAAGGTGTGTCACAGCCCCGGTTTTAGAGGCAATGTACAGCCATCATCATTAATGGCCATAAGTAACTCCATGAGTCACTTCAGGGACTCAATTAAGAATTATAGGCTGGGAAAGAACACTGTGCAAAACTCTTTGCATCCTATGGAATAGAATAGAATAGAATAGAATAGAATAGAATAGAATAGAATAGAATAGAATAGAGTAGAGTAGAGTAGAGTAGAGTAGAGTAGAGTAGAGTAGAGTAGAATAACAGAGTTGGAAGGGACCTTGGAGGTCTTCTAGTCCAACCCCCTGCTCAAGCAGGAAACCCTACACCACTTCAGACAAATGGTTGTCCAACATCTTCTTTAAAACTTCCAGTGTTGGAGCATTCACAACTTCTGGAGGCAAGTTGTTCCACTGATTATTTATTTATTTAATCATATTTATATGCCGCCCTTCTCCCAAAGGACTCGGGGCGGTTCACAAAGATAAAAACCACAGAACAATAAGTTAATAGTTAATTCAAGTTAATTAAAATAATCCAATTAAAACCCTTAAAAAACTAAAAAAATTAATTGTTCTAAAAACTTCATTGTTCTCACTGTCAGGAAATTCCTCCTTAGTTCTAAGTTGCTTCTCTCCTTGATTAGTTTCCACCCGTTGCTTCTTGTCCTATCCACAAATGGTTTGGAGAATAGCTTGACCCCCCTCTTCTTTGGGGCAGCCCCTGAGAGATTAAGGTGGAAAGAAGCTTTTGAGAAGATGCAGGGAACCATGTGCCCTTCTGAACCTCAACCCAAATGGGCTTGGAGGAAGGCGGTTTTGAAAATCTTAATTTTTGCAGAAATGTATCGTAAGAGCTGAGTACTGTATATCCTTAGACATATTTAAGAGAGGGCTGTGATTTTTTTTTTCTTCAGACCCCTAATTCAAAACAGGGACGAGAATGCTGGATTCTGAGTAGAACAAACTTGAGTCTGTAGCCAACGACATTTTCCAAAAAAATAAAATAAAGTAAAAAAATGTTTGAATTGCCTGGGGGAAATTCAAGCCTTGGTTGGCTTTTTTAGGGGTAAAAATTTACTCAGACAGCCCGGAACCCCTTATAAAACAATAGGATCTAATTTTTCAATCAGGTTATCAGGCAGTATTACATTTATGGAGTCTGCCAAAAAAAGCAAGGCTCCAAATAAAACCCATGTCCTAAAAAGCCGAAGAAATATGTTTTCATTTATCTTTAAGCATGTTTATTTTATTTTCACATTACACAGGGAGAAGTAGGGGATTGAATTCCCTGTGCAATTATTCCTCATTCTCTAGCAATTCTTGCTATGAACGCCAAGTCAACGTTATCTTAGAAAGATTGACAGGAGGGAATCAGTTCATGGCTCCAAGCGATGGCTTGGTTAAGCCGTATTTGTTGATTAAACCACAATGTTTGATTTTCGCTCATCTAGCTAAGCCAAAATTAAACCAAGGCAGAACGCGGCATGTAGTCTAATGCCTTTGAATCATAGAAATGACGGCGGACATCGAATCAAATTTGTTCCCATTAGCCGTTATGACGGGGATACTGTGGGGTTTTTTTTGACCAAACGAAATCCAGAGGTCCACTTCTCGTCGAACATTGTTTACCGGAGATGGGTCTCGCCTCGCCTCCTTAGACAAAGTAGCCCAATACTTTTTTTTTTTTTTAAGAAAATTGGGCTTCTGCTCCAATGATATTTGTATATGCCGTTCCTAAATAAGGCACGACATAGCTTACCAAAGCAGTGAACGAACCTGCGAGCCATTTCGGGCTTCCGATGAATTGCTAATTTTATAGGGAGATTTATTTTATAGGATGTGTTAAAGGGGCTGCTGACTTTCAATGTTGTGGCTTGGCCTTGGGGCTGTAAATAAACAAACAAACATACAAAGAAACAAACAAACAAACAAATCCGATATTTAGATTGACTTCACCAGCTGATCCAAAAGTCAATTTGGCCATTCTTAGCACAAGGAATTTCTCTCTTTCTTGCTCTCTTTCTTTCTCTCCTCCCTCTCCATGTCCCTCTTCCTTTCTCTCTCTCTCTCTCCCTCTCCTCCTCTCCCTCTCCCTGTTCCTTCCTTT
>WNWU01000055.1:3932779-3948713 GCA_012654045.1 Ptyas mucosa
TCTCTCTCTCTCCCTCTCCTCCTCTCCCTCTCCCTGTTCCTTCCTTTCTCTCACTCCCTCTCCCTCCCTCTCTCTCTTTCTCTTTCTCTCTCTCCCTGTTCCTTCCTTTCTCTCTCTCCCTCTCTCCTCCTCTCCCTCTTCCTGTTCCTTCCTTTCTCTCCCTCCCTCCCTCTCTCTGTCTCTCTGTGTGTTCCTTCCTTCCTTTCTCTCTCTCTCTCTCCCTCTCCCTCTCCCTGTTCCTTCCTTCCTTTCTCTCTCTTGCTTTCTCTCCTCCTCTCCCTCTCCCTTCCTTTTTCTCTCTCCCCCCTCTCTCTCCCTTTCCCTCTCTCCCACACACTCAAAGAAAAACAAAGAAAAAGAATATAAGGAGTAAGAAAGTGGGTGAGAGAAAGGTCAGATTCCTGGCTGATTTTTTAAATGTCCTTTCAGCCAACTGGAAAGACCATTGGACGGTAGCATAGGGGGACAGAACACAAAGGTGAAATTAGCTGTGTAATAATGTGAAACTACTGATTTACCTGTGAGGCCCATAACTGGGCGGAAGTACTCAAAACTTCCTGTCACTAGTAGCATGAACATTGGAATGAGTTGAGAACTTTGGAGCTCTCCAAGGTCCTGCCAGACTTACTCAACAATATTTCAGTTGTGTGCGAGGGGAAATCTCACTTTCATATGGACGCAGTATGGGTGGCATTAAACCTTACATTCTGCAAAATCAATCAAGTCATCCCAATGTAATTCTGGAGACATCAGAAACAAGCTTGAACAAACCTACACATAGGATCCTCAACCCATTCTTTTCTGCATCTCTGCGAATGCCTTGAGCAGCCTCGCATGAAAATCCGTGAGCCTTTCTGTACCTAATTTAATTTCTCCTTTTCGTTCTGCAACTTATGTTCCCCAACTTTTGAACTCTACTTTGAATTGTGTCTGGGACAGAAGACCAGTGGTGAAATCCAAATTTTCTTTACTACCGGTTCTGTGGGCGTGGCTTGGTGGGTGTGGTGTGGCTTGGTGGGCGGGGCAGGGGAAGGATACTGCAAAATCTCCATTCCCATCCCACTCCATGGGAAGGATACTGCAAAATCCACATTCCCACCCCACTCTGGGGGAAGGACACTGCAAAATCCCCATTCCCACCCCACTCTGGGGCCAGCCAGAGGTGGTATTTGCCAGTTCTCTGAACTACTCAAAATTTTCACTACCGGTTCTCCGAACTACTCAAAATTTCCGCTACCGGTTCTCCAGAACCTGTTAGAATCTGCTGGATTTCACCCCTGCAGAAGACCCAAAGGAGAACTATATTCCACTGTATGTGTGCACTTCTTGGGGATTTGGGGTGTGTGAGAGATTAAAAATCAAATAGTTATTTTTGAAAGATGGGAATTATTGGGCACCTAAATTCAAGATGTGTGTTTTGGAGAATTCACTTTGTTTAATCCTTTTGGAACCGGGAGATGATATGGAGAAATGAGTAATGAAGCACACTCTGGTTGTGAGGTATCTAATAGATAACCACAGGGGTTACGTTCCTGGCACCCGCTGTAATTACACTAATTACTGATATGGTGCTAAGGCAGATTGAGTGTGACAACACAGAATGGAATGTTTCTTAGCAACAGAAGATCTACCACCAACCCATTGGCCAAAGAAAGCACCGTCTTCTGTAGCTGGGTGGGATTAAAGAAGGTTTGTCGCAACTTTTGAAAGCTCATTGGCTTGGCTTGGCTGGACCTAATTTTCAAACAGGTCTCTCAAATGTCAATCCAAGAAATATCTTCTTTTTTTTTTTGCTAGAAAAAAAATGCACGCTTCAAAGTAGGAAAGGCTCTTCAGAAGGCTGAGAAATAGAACCCTTTGCAAATAAATAGGTAAATACAGTAGAAGGGCATCGGCAGTCTTTCATATCAAATCGTCCGAGATGGATTTCAGGAGTAGGTTGCTTTTCCCGGACATAAAGAGCCGGTGCTACACACCATTTGAGGGCTGGGGCGGGTTGGTTTTTTTATGGATCACATTTATTGCCCCCCTCCACAATAAGATAATTAATATAAAAGAAAAAGGAATTATAATCAAGCAGAAGGGTGAGGAGAGAAAATGAATTTTGAAACGGGTTTAATCAAACACATCAGTATATAATCTCTCAACAATGATCCTGATGGGCAACTTATGCTTGAAACTTCCATTTTCCTCAGAAGAGTTTCTTTCTTTCTTTCTTTCTTTCTTTCTTTCTTTCTTTCTTTCTTTCTTTCTTTCTTTCCTTCTTTCTCTTTCTTCCTTTCTTCCTTGCTTTCCTCTCCTCCCTCCCTCTTTCCTTTCCTTTCTTTCCTTCTCTTTCTTTCTCTTCCTTCCTTCCTCCCTCCCTCTTCCTTCCTTCCTTGCTTCCTTCCTTTCTTCCTTCCTTGCTTTCCTTCCTTCCTCCCTCTTTCCTTTTCTATCTTTCTTTCTTCCTTCCTCCCTCCCTCTTTCTTTCTTTTCTCTTTCTCTTTCTCTTTGTTTGTTTGTTTCTTACTTTCTCTTTCTTTCTTTCTTCCTTCCTTTCTCTCTTCCTCCCTCTTCCTTCCTTCCTTCTGTGCTTGTTTGCTTTCCATCCTCCCTTCCTTCTTTTCTCCCTCCCTCCCTCCCTCTCTTTCTTTCTTTCTTTCTTTCTTTCTTTCTTTCTTTCTTTCAAAAGGGCAATGTAGAAAACCTCCAAGGAAATGTGTTTAAAAACTGACTCAAATATTTTAATCAAGGGATGACTCTATAGTGGTATGTGGGAAAAATCTTGGAGGCAAGGAGAAGGCTGGCAGCCAAGAGAATGATCAGATAAGAGACAGCACAGCCCACACTGTGTAATGGATGGGGCAGTCATCTCAAAAGGAATCCTCTCTTAACTTCTCAGACTACAAAGGTGATGGTGGGAGATTTGTACTTTCAGCTTTGCAAGATTCTGTTAATGTAGCTCATCTGGTCATATTTCCTGTCTGGTCTACGTCACAAAGTTGATATTCTCACATTTGATGTTTTGTAAAGGACTAATCTATCTTCTCAGAATTCTTCTGCATTTCTTCTGAGACCCCAAGGCTAGGATCTCCCCTCCTTCCCTAGTTTTATGCAATTCTTGTACGAAATAGTTGTTGGAAACAGTAAACATATATAGATACTGATAATTATTTTTAATAGCAGCCGTATTCATCGAAAACATTATCTATTTTCACAATAACTTTAATTGCCGTTGATTGTTTTGTATAACACAAATTCCAGTCTTACCCATTCAACTAATTACATTTAAATCAATTAACATGATTAATTCACATCAATTGTTGCACATGTTCAGTCATTAATGACTAGGCAATCCTTGAGGTAGTTTTCAACTGCCGAGTTCTCTCATTCTGTGATGCAGCCTGTATTTAGATTGATTTTAATATAGTTCCCCCATAAATTAGGCATAATTAAAAGGACTTTCTTTGAGAAGGAGGCATTTTCTTAACAAGTTGGGCGGGTCAGTTCATTTCAAGTCAGCAAAATCCATTCTCAGAAATTTTGGAAAGGAATAAAAACTGAAGAATAGGCGTCAATTTTCCACACAGAATATCAGCTTAGTATACATGCGTTAAGGTGACCCAACAGGCTGTTAAATTCTTAGCTCTGCAAAAGGGAAGAAGTAACACACCGCTCGTAATTAGGCACTAACTGTTGTCGTGTGACTTCCCGAGACTGCATGAGTAAATCCCTGGCATTTTCTTGGCAAGGTTTTTCAGAAGTGGTTTTGCGTTGCCTCCTTCCTAGGGCTGAAAGAAAAGGGATTGGCTCAAGGTCACCCAACTGACTTCATGCCCAAGGTGGAACTACAACTCACAGTCTCCTGGTGTCTAGCCTGGTGCCCTAATCACTGTCCCACCCTCGCTCTCTAGGCCCAATGTTTCTCAATCTCTGGAACTTTGAGATGTATGGACTTCAACTCCCAGAATTCCTCACTCAGTCTAGACTACAAGTTCTAGAATATTGGCTGGGGAATTCTGGGAACTGAAGTCCACGAATCTTAAAGTTCCAGAGATTGAGAAACATTGCTTTAGGCCAGGGGAGGGTTTCAAAGCCCGTCGCTACCAGTTCGTTCGTGGGTACGCACGCTCGCTTGCACGTGTGACCCTTCTGCTCATGCGCAGAAGCATCTGGATGGGTGGGTGGCGCCTCCCACCACCGCCGCTACTGGTTCGCCCAATCTGGAGTGAACCGGTAGCAATCCACCACTGCTTTAGGCACTAGTCAGAGGTCTGTGAAATATAACTAACAAGTTGGGGTACTATTTCAGAAGAAAAAACTCCCTCTCCTCTCTTCTCCTTTCCTCTCCCCTCCCCTCCCCTCCCCTCCCCTTCTCTCCTCTCCTTTCCCCTCCAGTCCCCTCAGCTCCGCTGCCCTCTGTTCCTCTCCCCTCTTCTTCTCTTCACTCCCCACTTCTCCTCTCCCCTCCTTTTCCCTCCCCTCCCCTCTCCTTTTCCCTTTCCCTTTCCTTTTCCCTTCCCTTTCTCTGCCCTCTCCTCCCCTCCCTTCTCCTCCTCTTCTCTTCTCTTCTCTTTCCTTTCCACTTCTTCTCTCCTCTCTCCTCTTCTTCCCTTCTCTCTCCTCTTCTTCTCTTCTCTTCCTTCCCTTCTCTTTCCACTTCTCTCCCCTCCTTTCCCCTCCCCTCTCCTCTCTTCCCCTCCCCTTCTCTCTCTTCCCAACCTAAAATCTCTTCCATTAGACCCAATTCTTGATTTTTTCAAGCCTCTGGATTCAGCCCCCTTCCCAAGAGAGCTCCACTCCTTCCGTAGCTTCGGCGTGCCCGGAGGGTACAAATTCAAGGCTGTCGCAAAACAATTTTTTAGCAAATCCTTTCCGATTGATGAATGCCCTTCGTGCCCTAAGATGGGAGGGTGCAAATTGAGAACGTGGCCAACAATCAGGGGGCACAAACGGCATCGCTCTAATCACGAGAGCAAAATGTCCTTCCTAACCTAGATTTTGGAGAGGGGGGAAGGGTGTTGCCCCCTTCAAGGGATCTGATGCATTTGTTATGGATGACAAGACAAACAGCTACCTGCATTTTTCAATAATTATGTCGGCCGGGTCAGAGACGAATAGAAAATGAAGTGAATTCTTAATATCCTCGGAGATCACTTTAGAAAGCAGCTTGTTTTCATTTTTCATTTAGCCTTGCTGCTTGCCTTCGCTTTTCCTTTAATATTTCCAGCAAATGCTTTAAACGCTGGGCTGATGGCATCACGAACACATGGCTTGTATCCTCATTTGGATTGTGTAGAAGGGAGGGGAGAGAAGAGGTTGTACTAGCATGAAGCTAAATTTTCAACAAAAAACCCCCTAACAACCCAGAAATCTTTGCTTCTATTTATCCTTTCTGTCTTAACATAATAACAGAATAATAACACAGTTGGTAGGGCCGTGATGAAGCTCCCCCAACCTCTGAAGGCAACGTCTGTTCCATGGGTTGATTGCTCTCACCGTCAGGAAATGTCTCCTTATTTCTAGGGTGAATCTCTCCTTGTTCAGTTTCCATCCATTATTCCTTGTCTGGCCTTTGGGTGCTTTGGAAAATAGCTTGACCCCTTCCTCTCTGTGGCAGCCCTTCAAATCTTGGAAGACTGCTATTCTGTCTCCCCTGGTCCTTCTCTTCACTAGACTAGCCATCAACCATGGAAGTCCATAAAACAATGGAATCATTCTTTTTCCCTCTCTAATTTTAATCTCTTTCATAAGTTGTGGCTGTTGTTCCGGAGAAAAATAGATGGAGGAAAAGACTATCTACCTGCCCTGAAGCAGGATATAAATGAAATAAAGAAAACCACCTCTTCTGAATGCCAGATCTCTGCAGTTCAAGGCCTTTCCCCAAATTATTATTATTATACTGAATAAAAGGTAAAGGTGCTAGTCATACGTGCTAGTCATACGTGCTAGTCGTTCCCGACTCTAGGGGGCGGTGCTCATCTCCGTTTCAAAGCTGAAGAGCCAGCGCTGTCCGAAGACATCTCCGTGGTCCTGTGGCCGGGATGACTCAACGCCAAAGGCGCATGGATCGCCGTTCCCTTCCCACCAAAGGTGGTCCCTGTTTTTCTACTTGCATTTTTTACCTGCTTTCGAACGGCTAGGTTGGCAGAAGGTGGGACAAATCACGGGAGCTCACGTGGCACCAGGGATTCGAACCGCTGAGCTGCCGACCTTTCAATCGACAAGCTCAGCATCTTAGCCCCCGAGCCACCACGCCCCTTATTATACCGAATAGCACCCGTTTAATAATGCCCATGATCGTACCCATTTCCCCTCTGTCAAATTAATTCTGGTTATAGCATCTCAACCCTTCCAGACCCCACTCCACACGCACACACACACACACACGAATTTGTCCAAGAATAAAGTGGATTCCATCAATATCTTATTCCGCTCCCTTTTAATTATTCCAAATGTTACCAGACTCTGCCACCGCCTTCTGGCTGAGTTCTGGATTAGTTAAATTAATGAGCCAGAAGAGAGAGAGAGAGAGAGAGAGAGAGAGAGAGAGAGAGAGAGGGAGGGAGGGAGGGAGGGAGGGAGGGAGGGAGGGAGAGAGAGAGAGAGAAAGGAAGGAAGGAGCTGCATTCTTGATTAAGTAGTGTGTTGGCTCAGGAAGTTTAAAAAAAAGGGACGCAAGGAAAACTCAACAGTCAGTTTTATTATTTCAACAGCCCACCCCGTTCTCCCACCTCCCACCCCCCATCCCCAGCACAGCCGACCCCCTTCAGACAGGATAACTCTTGGGCCAGTTCTGTTTGACAAGCTTTGGGCCGATTTAAGAACAGTTCTTCCACCAGCTCTTTTTCAACTCGGCTGAATTAATCATCCCGTATTCTCTCTCTCTCTCCCCCCCCCCCCACTCTTCTTTCCATTGGCCATCTTTTCTTTGTCAGGAAAGGCTGTTTAGTATGTTAAACGAATAAAAATGGGCATGGAATGAAGAAATAAAATCCTTAGGGCCTTTTTTTTTTTTTTTAATCATTTCCTTTTCTTAGATCTCTATATTTTTAGCAACCCAAATAGATTCATTAAAGGTTTCCTTTGAAAAAGGCAGAGCTTTCGCATAAGGGGAGAAGGGGAGGGCAGGGGAGGGCAGGAGAAGAGGGAAGAGAAGGGGGAGTAATAATTAAAAGGAGAAGGAAGGAGAAGGAGAAGGAGAAAGGGAAAGGGAAAGGGAAAGGGAAAGGGGAGGGAGAAATGGAAGGGGAAAGGAAAAGGAAGGAAGGTAGGAAGGAAGGAAGGAAAAGGAAGGGGGAGGGGGAGGGCAGAAAGAAGGAAGGAAAGAAGGAAGGAAGGAAGGAAGGAAGGAAGGAAGGAAGGAGAAGGAGAAAGGGGAGGGGAAAGGGAGAAAGGAAGGAAAAAGGAAGGAGAAAGGAGAAGGAAGGAAGGAAGGAAGGAAGGAAGGAAGGAAGGAAGGAAGGAAGGAAGGAAGGAAGGAAAGGGTTTTGAATGGCACTAGTGTTTATTGTCATCCCAATGTAGCCTTTGAATTACATGTTGTTTTTGTAACTGAATCTTAAAGGCCTCTTGGCCTTTGCAAAAGAGTGTAATCTACCACGCTGATAACAATCAGGGGTCAATCGTGGTACTCTGATCTGTTGCCATGATCCTCACAGGCGACCGATCCCCCTGAAGCAAAACAGAGATGGCAATTAGATAAGCGAGTTTTGAGCACCTGATTTTCCAGGCCCAGCATCCGAGAAGGGTGAACAATTAATATTTCCTCACGGTGTCTTGCTTTGAAAGGGGGGGGGGGACGAGATCTCCCATCTCAGCTCCTGTTTTCAAGCTTAAATTTGACAGAAGTATCTCATTGATTAGGAGGTTAATGCTCAGCTGTTTCAAGTCTTGATGTTCTGGGGCAGCTGAGCTTCCTAACAACAGAGCTCACCAAAGAAGGAATGACTTTGTTGTTGTTGTTAGTTGCAAAGTCGTGTCCGACCCATCACGACCCCCATGGACAACGTTCCTCCAGGCCTTCCTGTCCTCTACCATCCTCTGGAGTCCATTTAAGCTCACGCCGACTGCTTCAGTGACTCCATCCAGCCACCTCGTTCTCTGCCGTCCCCTTCTTCTTCTTTTGCCCTCCATCATTCCCAGCATTCGGCTCTTCTCCAGGGAGTCCTTCCTTCCCATTAGGTGGCCAAAGTACTTGAGTTTCCTCTTCAGGATCTGGCCTTCTCAAGAGCAGTCAGGGTTGATCTCCTCCAGGACAGACCAGTTTGATCACCTTGCAGTCCAAGGGACTCGCAGGAGTCTTCTCCAGCCCCAGAGTTCAAAGGCCTCAATTCTTTGGCCTGCTCAGCCTTCCTTATGGTCCAACTTCCACAGCCGTCCATTGCAACTGGGAACACCATCGCCTTGACTATACGTGCAGTTCACAAATAAACAGAGAGGTTTAACACTGAGGAACTGTGACCCATATGTTTGCTACCATCTAATTGATTGTATGTTGACTTCTGTGATCCAATACCCAACCAAAGATCTTAAAACATGGAGGTATCTCCAAAAAATAGATATACTGATACAAAGAGGGCAGTCTTTCGCACATTTAGTCATGTCAGGTCTAGTAAGTTTACAATCTCTAAATATTTGATGAATATTTGCACCCATATCTCCAATTACAACAGGGTTATTTTCTCCCTAATTCGTCATCCTTGATATTTTAATATTTTTCTTCAGTTGGTTGACGTCGATGGGATGTCTCCCCAGTTGTTGCCACGTCAATGTAACCCTACTTTTTTATAACAGCAATGAGGGGTGTTGCTTGTTCTACCTTGCGTAACTTTGCAACCTGTTTCTTTTTCTCTTTCTCCACGAAGAATGCTTGAAGATGACTTGAAACTCAGCAGCGATGAAGACGATAATGATCAGGTAAGCGTTTTAAGAAACTCCAGACTTCCAAAGCTTTGCTTTTCAAATGTAGCTTCCCTAACATCGGCATTTACCACAATTATCCCTTATTAAGATTGTCATTTCTGCCAAAATAGATACACTTAATTTCGCCTTTTCCTTCATTGTGGGCCTTCTGGAACGTCTGTTATCCAAGAGTCCCTTGGTTCTCCTTGCCCTTCTAAGTGACTTACTTCTCCCACTGGTTAATGTTGTGTTCCTCTTGCAACTCATCCAAGGCACCCTACCTGGGAGCTATTATGACATCAGTTTTGGATTTCCGATGGCACTTATGGGCAAGCTGTGGTCTCAGAGGCAGAGATAGCTAATGATTATTTATGTGTGGTCCAGGAGTTCCTTGCGACATAACTGTCAAAAGTCAATGGCACCCTTCCGTAGGAAAACACAGGGTATCGTGTTAAATAGAGGCCATCAGCAGAACTGTCCTGGATCCCCATTCCCCACAAATCCAAGAAAAAGCACAAAAAATAGTAGACAATCTCATTTGCATCATTTGCCCTTAATAAACCTCGCTCGGGGTTTATAAAGGGCAAATGGGACACGGTGGCTCAGTAGTTAAGACGCTGGGCTTGTCGATCGAAAGGTCGGCAGTTCAGCGGTTCGAATCCCGAGTGCCGCATAACGGGGTGAACTCCCGTGACTTGTCCCAGTTTCTGCCAACCTAGCAGTTCGAAAGCACGTAAAAAATGCAAGTAGAAAAATAGGGACCACCTTTGGTGGGAAGGTAACAGCGTTCCATGCGCCTTTGGCGTTGAGTCATATCGACGACATGACCATGGAGATGTCTTTGGACAGCGCTGGCTCTTCAGCTTTGAAACGGAGATGAGCACCACCCCTTAGAGTTGGGAACGACTAGCACATATGTGCGAGGGGAACCTTCACCTTAAACCTCGCTCACCTTCTCAAATTTCCAGTTTGTGTTCTCCCATGCTGTGAAAAAGTGTCTTTTGACACTTCGGGAAGTGTCAAAATAGACAAGACGGGCAAGTCAAGGGAGCTTTGTAAGGTGAGCATCTCCACTCCTTTGCCAATGTCAATGTCACCTCCATGGGTTACTACCATCTCCCCTCTGATGGTTTGCACCACCCTTCCATAGGTTTGCAAAAGCTGATCGATGGAAAATTCCATACTTCGAAACCGAAGAAGCCTTCAGCAGCAATCCGAAGGGATAGTTTCACAAGTCTTAAGTTCATGGCGTGTCCCATCTAGTCAGCTTGGAGATCCCTTAGCACCTCTTGCGGACGTTGTGTTGATGTTGTAATCGACACAAGAGACAGTGAGTTTCTTAGGCCCACCATCCATGGCTGAAAAGCAATGCCTTACAACAGGGATGACGAAGCTTTTCGGCACTGAATGCCCAAACAGGAACGTGCATGTATGCACATTTATTTTATTTATTTATTTTATTTTAGTCAGATTTATATGCCGCCCTTCTCCCGTAGGACTCGGGGCGGCTCACAACAATAGAAAAAACCCGATAATAATAAAAATTAAATAGTATTAAAACACAAATTTAAAATCCCCAGATACCCAAATTAAAATCCGCGGCAGATCAGGGAAGTTGGTGGAAGAGCCATGTCTTCAGGTCGGCGTGGAAGGTGCAGAGGTCGAGGGCCGTCCGGAGCTCAGTGGGCAGCCCGTTCCAGAGGGTCGGTGCAGCCACAGAGAACGCCCTCATCTTGGGGACCGCCAGCCGACACTGTCTAGCTGAAGGGACCCCGAGGAGGGCAGCCCTATGTGAGCGTACTGGGCGGTGGGAGGACGGTAGGAGGTGATCCTGCAAATACTGCGGCTTGCCCACAATGAATGTGAGCAAGCCAGAGTGCTGGAAACCCCAAAACCAGCTGGCCAGTGCACATGTGCACGCTGGCCAGCTGGTCTTTGGGTTTCCAGCACGTGCTTGCATGCTGGCCAACGGGTCTTCGTGCATGCCCAAGCACTGGAAACCCGAAAACCAGCTGGCCAGCACACGTCTACCTATTCTTTGGCCCGTTTTTTTAGGCCATTTTCCAGGCTGTTTTCCAGGCCATTTTTTGGCACTCCGGCACCCACGAAGACCAGTTTCCAGTGCGCCAGAAACCAGGAGAGTATCTGGCGACGGTACATGTGCCCACAGAGAGGGCTCTGCATGCCACCTCTGGCACTCATGCCATTGGTTCGCCATCACGGCCTTACAACTTTCTTTGCAGGAATAACTCAAACCCTTTTCTTGCTGGATTAAGAAGAAGAAGAAGAAGAAGATGATGATGATGATGATGATGATGATGATGATGATGATTTATTGTTATTATTATTGGGTCCCAGTTAAGTGTAGCAGATTCTGGTGTTTTTAGCAATAACGGCTTTCCATTTTTTCCCTCTCCTTCTCTCCGCTTCTTTGTTCTGCTTTCTGCTTTAAGGAACAGCCCTCTTAACCTTTGAAATGTCTGCCCTTAATTTGAAGCACATTGCTGGTTTTTGGACCACAGGAACTTCAGATACCCCTCAGTTGGTTCGCTTCGTTGTTTTCTGCAGAACGGAGGGCGGGAGTGCATTTTTTAAAAAAAAAAGTCTGCCCCCTTTTCTCTCTCTCCCTCCGCTGTGCTTACATGATCGTCTTTTACACATGTGGCCCTCAGATCGTATTTCTGTAAAAACCCTCCTGCAGGTTAGCGATCGACTCGGAATATTTATTTATTTGTCGTTGCTCTGTTTGGGTTGGATAATTGCAAACAAACAAAAAAACAAACAAAAAAACAAAAAGAATTACTTAAACGCCGGGAGGCTTTGAAAATGGGAGGTTAAGTGCTGCTTCTCTTTAAATTCTTAGAGGAGGGAATTTCTGTAGCCAACAGTGTGTGTGTGTGTGTGTTTAATTCTGCTTAAAATTCTGCTCTTTGGCAATTAAGACCATCCTTTTTTGAAAAAAGGAACCATCTTAAGTTTCACCTTTCGATAATTACCTCTCCCCATTCACTCCCTTGTATCTATCTTCTCTCTCTCTCTCTCAGTCTTCCTTTCTCTCTGTCTTTCTCTCTCTGTCTTTCTCTATCTCCCTCCCTCTCCCTCTCCCTCCCTCCCTCTGTCTTTCTCTCTCTCTGCGTCTCTCTCCCTCCCTTCCTCTCTCTTTGTCTTTCTCTCTGTGTGTCTTCCTCCCTCTCTTTCTCTCTCTCTTTCTCTCTCTCTCTCCCTTTCTCTCTTTGTCTGTCTCTCTGTGTCTGTCTTTCTTTCTCTCTCTCTCCCTCCCTCCCTCTCTCTGTCTTTCTCTCTGTGTGTCTTTCTCCCTCCCTCTCTCTCTCCCTCCCCCTCTCTCTTTGTCTTTCTCTCTGTGTGTCTTTCTCCCTCCCCCTCTCTCTTTCTCTCTCTCCGTCCCTCTCTCTCTCCCTCTCTCTCTGTGTCTGTCTCTCTCTGTGTGTCTGTCTTTCTCTCTCTCTCCATCTTTCTCTCTCTTCCTCTCCCTTCCTCTCTCTGTCTTTCTCTCTCTCTGCGTCTTTCTCTCTCTCCCTCCCTCCCTCTCTCTCTCCCTCCCTCCCTCCCTCTCTCCTTCCCTCTCTCTCTCTGTCTGTCTCTCTGTCTTTCTCTCTGTGTGCCTTTCTCTCCTTCTCTCTCTCCCTCCCTCCCTCTCTTTCCCTCCCTCTCTGTCTCTCTCTCTGTCTTTCTTTCTCTCTCAAAAAAAAAAAACTGTTTACCTTCCAGACAAGAGAAACACACAACCTATTTATTGTGTTATCAGTAGAAGCGCTGAGAAGCCATTTCTCAGTCCTGACATCAATAGTGAACACACAAGGAGAACAAGGTCAGCTCCTCAAGGCGATGGGGGGGGGGGGGGGGGGGGGGGAAAGGGGGACAAATCAGATGGATGAGAGTGAAACCAACTATCAATAAACTTTGATAGAGTATTTGAATGCAGAGCTGTTTACTTGCCACTGAGCTTCATTGGAGGCTTAGGGATAATGATGTCGCTCTAAATAGAAGAAATTCCTTTTTAAAAAGGGAAGTCCTCTTGCTTTGCTAGCAAGGGGCTGAATCATCTGAAGAAATGTTGATTAGGTCCCAGAATTTTTTTTTTTGAGCATGTCAAAGTTCAACCTGGAAATTTTGGGGAAGGGCAAAAGGTCACAAACCTTGTGGTTTTCCTCGAAACCACAGTTAGCTTAATTGAAGACCCTGAAGTTTAGATCCCACGTAGACCACAGCTATAGATGTTCATCACCAACAGGAAAAGACAGAAAAGTGTATTGTTAAGTGAAAAGGCCATTTTTTAAAAACTATTTCCTCTTCCGTTTTGAGGGGGAAGAAGAAGACTTTAAAGAAAACTTCCTAAATCACCCATGGAGATCTTCACGATTAAAATGGCTTTGATGATCTGATTCAAACTGGAAGCTAATGGCAACCTCATCAAGATAGATTCTCTCCAAGCTGGAAGTTAGCAGCAAAAACTCGTCAAGGTGGATTCTTTCATGACATTCTATCGTAAAAGGATTTATTTCATTTTACCTTGAGAAGTCGTGTGAATTTTTACCTTGGCGGTATATGAGCCATGCTTTTGAATGTAAGGGCATTTGAATGCAATCTGTTAAGCAAATCAAGGATCATCACGATAGAACACGATAGAATAATAGAGTTGGAAGGGACCTTGGAGGTCTTCTAGTCCAACCCCTTGCTCGAGCAGGAGACCCTACACCATTTCAGACAAAGGGTTGTCCAGTCTCTTTTTGAAAGCTTCCATGATGGAGCACCCACAACTTCTGAAGGCAAATTCCACTGATCCATTGTTCTCACCGTCAGGAATTTTCTCCTTAGTTCTAGGTTGCTCCTCTCCTTGATGAGTTTCCAAATAAATAATTGTTGCAGGAACTGGGTATGTCTAGTTTGATGAAAAGAAGGACTAGGGGAGACATGATAGCAGTCTTCCAATATCTCAGGGGCTGCCGCAAAGAAGAGGGAGTCAAGCTATTCTCCAAAGCCCCTGAGGGCAGGACAAGAAGCAACGGGTGGAAACTAATCAAGGAGAGAAGCAACTTAAAACTAAGGAGAAATTTCCTGACAGTGAGAACAATTCATCAGTGGAACTACTTGCCTCCAGAAGTTGTGAATGCTCCAACACTGGAAGTTTTTAAGAAGATGTTGGATAACCATTTGTCTGAACCTATTCTTCAAGGAGTTTCTTTGGACATTCTACCACTTCGAGGAAGGTTGTTTAGAATAGAATAGAATAGAATTATTTTATTGGCCAAGTGTGGTTGGACATTCAAGGAATTTGTCTTGGTGCATACGCTCTCAGTGTACATAATAAGAAAAGATACGTTCATCAAGAATCATAAGGTACAACATTTAATGATAGTCATAGGGTACAAATAAGCAATCAGGAAACAATATCGAGATAAATCGTAAGGATACAAGCAACAACACACTTGGAATTCTGCATTCAATTTTGGTTGCCATGATGTGAAAAAGATGTTGAAACTCTAGAAAGAGAGCAGAGAAGAGCAACAAAGACGATTAGGGAACTGGGGGCTAAAACATATGAAGAACAGCTGCAGGAATTGGGTATGTCTAGTTTAATGAAAAGAAGGACTAGGGGAGACATGATAGCAGTCTTCCAATATCTCAAGGGTTTCCCCCAAAGAAGAGGGAGTCAAACTATTCTCCAAAGCCCCTGAGGGCAGGACAAGAAGCAACGGGTGGAAACTAATCAAGGAGAGAAGCAACTTAGAACTAAGGAGAAATTTCCTGACAGTGAGAACAATTCATCAGTGGAACTACTTGCCTCCAGAAGTTGTGAATGCTCCAACACTGGAAGTTTTTAAGAGGATGTTGGGTAACCCTTTGTCTGAAGTGGTGTAGGGTTTCCTGCCTAAGCAGGGGGTTGGATTAGAAGACCTCCGAGGTCCCTTCCAACTCTGTTATTCTTATTCTAAAAAATTCCAACCGTTATTTCTTGTCTTGCCGTTTAGTGCTTCAGAAAATACTTTGACCCCGCTCGTCCTTGTCCAGCCAGTGAATTTCGGTAGCAACCTATGCAGTGGTGGGATTCAAAAATTTTTACTACCAGTTCTGTGGGCGTGGCTTGGCTTGGTGGGCGTGGCAGGGGAAGGATACTGTAAAATCTCCATTCCCTCCCCACTCCAGGGGAAGGTTACTGCAAAATCCCCATTTCCACCCGATCAGCTGGGACTCAGGAGGCAGAGAATAGATGGGGGCAAGGCCAATCGGAGGTGGGTCTTTACCGGTTCTCCGAACTACTCAAAATTTCCGCTACCGGTTCTCCAGAACTGGTCAGAACCTGCTGAATGCCACTTCTGAACCTATGGTGTAAAATGTGCTCCAGAGAAATGACACCAGGAGTTGCTTACAAGGGAGGAATTACACATAAGGATTGAGATGTTCTCTGTGGTTTGATACTGTGATGAAAGAGACGAGGAATTGAATTTTTCGGAGGAAGAAGGATACTCAGGACTGCTTGCGTGTCATTTCCCAGTGATTTCTTACAGCCTAGCATAGTGATGGCGAATCTTTTCGGCACCGAGTACCAAAAGGGGAGCTCGTGCACACACGCACTTGTTGGGGCCGCCACCTGGAAGAGGAGCTTCCCGGGGCATGTGTGCACACCCGAAAATGAACTTCCGGTTTCAGCCACTGAACTTCCGGTTTCAGCCAGCTACTCTTCCGGGTTCCTGGCGCACATGCCAGTGGTAGGTTCCTCCCGGTTTGGCCCGGTTCTCCCGAGCCGGTACCAGTGACGATATGACATCACCAAACCGGTTCGGCCTCCCCCGCTCCACCACCACCACCCCGCGCCCCACCTATCCACCCCCCGCGTTATTCTTACCTTTTATTTGGCCCCACCCCCAATCTATTGCTGCCTCCTGAGTCCCAGCTGTTGGCTGGAGGGGAAAAAACTGTTTAAACTCTTGCCGTGGGGCTTCAAAGGGCCACCCTACAGCTGATCAGTGTTAAAAGAAAACAAATGGGTAGACCAGTGCCTGCAAAAATACATGAGTAGATCAGTGCC
>WNWU01000055.1:3977075-3987159 GCA_012654045.1 Ptyas mucosa
CTTCTTCTTCTTCTTCTTCTTCTTCTTCTTCTTCTTCTCCTTCTCCTTCGCCTTCTCCTTCTCCTCCTCCTCATTCTCCTTCCTGTTTTCCTTCTCCTCCATTTTACAAACTCCACTCACTTCTACCACTGATGGTGCTACCAAGTTGGATAATGAAAAGTCTGCAAGAAAATTGTCAAGCTCAGAGAGCACCAAGGACCCCACAGTCGTCTTCTTCTTCTTCCTTCTTCCTTCTTCCTTCTTCCTTCTTCCCTGTCCTCCTCCGCCTCTTCCTCCTCCTCCTCCTCCTCTCCACAAACCCCACTCACTTCTAGCCCTGACGATGTTACCTAATTAGGTCATGAAACACCTTCAATAAAACCACCAAGCTCAGAGAGCACCAAAGACCTCACCGTTCAACCCGGAGCCCCAAATATTCTCTTTTCATTGGATCCGAGCATGCTGAGCCACTCTTCTGAGTCCTTTCATCAATATTTCATACGGAGCAAATAAATCTAAAGCAGCATTAAAAGAGGATTGGTTAAGAGAGGAAGGACATGTTCTTTACTAACAAGTGAGCCATCGCTAAATTATGTCTCTTCGGGCGGAAAGTCAGGATGACTTGGAGCGTGCACAGTTGGAGAGAGGGCACAATGTCACCTTTCCCCTTTACTTAAAGGTGGATCAGGGAAATAGAACTTCAGCCCTACACAAACGTAAAGTAAGGGATATGAGTGACTTCAAGAAAAGAAAAGGGGGGAAAAAAAGACTGAAGAGGATTTTGAAGTGCTCTTCAGATAGTCAAAAGGACCTCGTACAAAAGAAGGCTGAAATTTGTTATTTCTGGCAGAATACCAAACAGTGGATCTAAGATACAGGAAAGCAAATTCTGATTGCTTTCTATTTCTTTTTTTAAAAAAAAAAAAAACCTAACCTTTCTAAAGAGGAGGTGAGTCTGTGTTTATCAGCCCATCTGTCAGGGATGCTTTAATTTGGATCCTTGCAGCGAGTAGGAGATTGGATTTGATGGCATAGCAGTCCTTACCAACTCCCTGTTTCTATTTCTGGGCTTCCCAGAGGGGTCTCAATGGAAACCAAGGGGAAAATCCAGAGTTAAATTAAAGTGGTTTATTTACACACCCCTTATAGACCACTGCAAACACAGCTGACTCTGAACATCTAGCTTTTTACAGTCGGTAGTCATGTTAAACGAGGGATACAGCGGCTCAGTGGCTAAGACGCTGAGTTTGTCGATCGAAAGGTCGGCAGTTCAGCAGTTCAAATCCCTAGTGCTGCGTAACAGGGTGAGCTCCCGTTACTTGTCCCAGCTTCTGCCAACCTAGCAGTTCGAAAGCACGTCAAAAATGCAAAGAGAAAAAGTAGGGACCACTTTTGGTGGGAAGCTAACAGTGTTTCATGTGCTTTTGGCATTTAGTCATGCCGACCACATGATCACAGAGACGTCTTCGGACAGTGCTGGCTCTTCGGCTTTGAATCGGAAATGAGCACCGCCCCCTAGAGTCGGGAACGACTAGCACATATGTGCAAGGGGAACCTTTACCTTTAGTCATGTTAAACCATATAATTCCCTCTCCTCTGTCATGGTCCCATTAGAGTAATATCTTTTTTAGCGATGACAGCACAATTTCCCACTGCTGAGGAATAATCCTCACATATAAATGTTCACCTCTCATAAGGCCAATTCTATGCCTGTCTCCCAAAGCCAGGCCTTAATTGTTTTCCAGAAGTGTGGAGACTGTCCAACATCATGGAGAATGTTGTTTTGAGCCTAAGAGATTCAACAACAGGAAAGAGCTAATTCTTGGGGGTCTTCTGAAGGTGATATTTCTGTGGAGTTGGGATGCACAATGTTCCATCTGACCTTAGGAGCAATCCCCCCCAAAAAACCTGGAGCGCTACTTGAAGATCATCGGCATTGACAACATCATCATCGGTCAATTACAGAAGGCAGCTTTGCTCAGAACAGCTTATAACCTGCGACCGAAGCACAGACACAAACACTGAAGCTCCAAGATGGCTTTGGTCAGGTCAGCTTCAGGGTTGACAGCGACACTACTTTCCAGAGGCCATCAAAGATGGACATCTGCCTCTCCCAGATCCTTGGGAAGGACTCGATAGGTGGACAAAAACGCCAAATCCAGTCTGAACATCTGGCAGACTGAGTGAGAAACCATAATCAAAGCCTTCGTGCTTTTATCCATGCGTTGCATGGAACGGTTGTGGTGCGCCTTGCTTCTCTTTTTGTCAGTGGTTCTGTCATCGCTAACATCTTGCAAAATTGTTAAAGGGGGAGGGATAGATAGTCAGAAGATCAGCAAGAGTGTTTTGCTTCCAGAGGGGTAAGCAGGTGTTTGAGAGCACCAGATGAGCCACGTCGGTCCAGGCTTTGTACAAACAATCTCCAAATCACGCTTGTTATTCATCGGGCGCTCGGAACCATCTGAATTCTGGCACTCGCAGACTTCAGATGGCGCACAATGGCTGCTAATGAACAACACCTGTGCTTACCTCAATTACTACCCCGATCTCAACAACACTGGCAGAACGTTGGAGGAAGAAGGATAAAGAGGGTGCAAAAATAGGAGAGAAGGTTTTTTCTCCACCGACGGCGTGCAATTCCGCTGCATCTTACATTCCAGAGCTTCGGATTTTGGGGGGGGGGGTAAAATTGAGCATCAAACGAGGAAAGCAAGAAGGAGGGCCAGTTTGGCCTGGAGCCAAAAAGCAAGACAGTTGCCCCAAGAACCAGCTGCTGAGAGTGGAGCAGCCAAATTTTTAAGAGGAAGATTTTGAGCAGGGTTAGTTTCCTTTCCCTCCCGCCCCAACTTCTCCCCACCCTGGGCTTCGATGCTGTTGTTGTTATTATCTCTTTTATTCATTAAACATGAAACTCAGTCAACTGATCATTTAAAAATGCGTCACAAATACCACTGACTGGTGCTAATGGTTGATACGGGTTGCTGCCGGCGTCCCAGGTATCATCCAAGTACCTTCTTAAGATGTACGATGTTCGAGTAGCGCAGGTTTTTGCAGTTCCTCTGGTGTTATTGTAGGAAGCTGCAATTTCTTGAAGTGTTTTGTGAAATTCTTGGACATGGTACCAAGTGCCCCGATGACAATGGGTATCACCGTGATAGGTTTCATCCATAATTGTGTAGTTTCAATGGCCAGGCCAGTTCTTTTTCTTCGACTCTGGTGTCTCCTGGTACCGCGATGTCAATAAATTGTACGTTTTGGTTTTCGACAACTGTGATATCTGGCATGTTGTGTTCCAACTGACGATCTGTCTGTATTCGAAAGTCCCACAAGATCTTCACCTTCTTATTTTAAGATTATTATCTCTTTTATTCATTAAACATGAAACTCAGTCAACTGAACATTCAAAAATGCGTCACAAATACCATTGACTGGTGCTAATGGTTGATACGGGTAGCTGCCAGCGTCCTAGGTATCAATCAAGTACCTGCTTAAGATGTACAATGTTCCAAGTAGCGCAGTTTTTTGCAGCTCCTCTGGTGTTATTGCAGGAAGCTGCAATTTGCTGATGTATCTTATAAAACTCTTGAAAATGGTACCAAGTGCCCCGATGACGTTGGGATCACTGTTCCATGTTTCATCCATAGCCGTGAGTTTCAATGGCCAGGTTGCGATATTTCATGATTTTTTCCAGTTCTTTTTCTTCAACTCTGGCATCTCCTGGTACCGCGATGTCAATAAATTGATATTATTATTATTATTATTATTATTATTATTATTATTATTATTATTTAATCTTTAGTGAGATTCACAGCCTTTGAGGCTGGTTAATAGCTCAGCAGCTCGAGTCCTAACCAAGGACCTAGGAACTGTAAAGGTATCGTCGGAGGATGTAAGCTGTTCTGAGTAAGGTGGTTTTTTGTAGAGTCAAAATGTTCAAGTCCGGTAAATTTAGAATTTCTAAATAGTGGGGTAGCCCTTTGGGCATTGCTCCAAGCAATATATTATTATTATTATTATTATTATTATTATTATTATTATTATTATTATTATTATTATTTCGCTAATTGAATTTCCGTTAAAGCACGGGCTGTAATTGAAGACCCCAAATTTATGATATTGGGGGGGAAGGAAGATGTGCCGGGTAATAAATGCAATATTACTGTCACTTTTAATTGAGCCTTCTGTGTTCCCTCTGCCGTTGTCTCTGATATAGCTACCTCATCAATGTTGTTTGTAGACAATTGAATTAATTGGAGATAGGGCCATTAACTCAACCTGAATACCTCTGATTGCTTCTGTAAATAAGGTTAGGGAGCAAATGGCTAATCTTTGTTTGTCATTAGAGATTCTTTTTTTTTTTCCCCACACACATTTTCACACTGCTTTGTGTGCTGGAATTGTTGGGCTGAGCCGGTTCACGCATTTACCGTACTTCTCTCCTATATCGCAAAACCATAATTGTATCATCCTTCCATTTCATTTCCCATATCAGTATAAAATACCGGGCTGGAGGGAGCCCTGTGCTGAATTAGAGCTTATAAAAATCACCGGACCAACAAATTAATAAGACACAATGAATAAACTGGAATGTGGGATGGAGGTCATTGTCCATAAATAATAATTTTTTTAAAAAAATGCCGTAAACAAATTAACCGACGGAATTTTGCAGCCATCACCGCCTTGTTAGAGAAGGCAAGATCTAATTTTTAAGAAAGTTGGCGAAACATTTGCAAAGAAACTAGGCCGTGGATTTGCGATCTGGAGAGGCAGCAGCTTCAGCCTAAAATTTGCTCGCTTTATGTTGCGATATTTATTTTTAACCTGTCATTGCCTTGCGTTGACACATCTTGGGAATGTTTAAAAAAAAGGGGCAAAGATTGATAGAAGAGAATATTTATAGCTCAGGGATGAAATGAGGAGTCCTTGGTGCTCTCTGAGCTTGGGGGTTTCCTTGTAGACATTTCATCACCCAACTAGCTAACGTTATCAATGCTAGAAGGGAGAGGAGGAGGATTGTGGGGTCCTTAATGCTTTCTGAGCTTGGGGGTTTTCTTGCAGACATTTCATGACCCAATTACCCTGTTTCCCCTAAAATAAGACATTCCCTGATAATAAGGCCAATCGGGCTTTTGAGTGCTTGCGCTAAAATAAGCCCTCCCCGAAAATAAGCCCTCCCCAAAAATATTTAACCGCATGCGCAGCGGGTCCCCGCCATTTCCTCTGGTTAGGGTTAGGGAGACTTCCTAGTCTTCCATTTTTCCCCCCTTCCATCTTTCTATTTATTTCTCTCTTATATATATATATATATATATATATATATATATATATATATATATATATATATATATATATATATTTATGAGGTTTTCGCGGGTGTTTGTATGTAGGTCTTTGGCTAACCCGAGCACAACCAGGCCTCCACCCAAACAAAACACACCCCCATCCAATCAGAGCACAGCCAAGCCCCCAACCAATCAGAACACACCTCCACCCAATCAGAACACACCCAAGCTCCCACCCAATCAGTTCACACCCCCACTAGCAGTTAAAAGGAAGAAACAGCTGAGATCACACATTGCTCCTAAGAGCACGAAGCTGAAAACACCAGCCTGAAGATGACGAATGAGACTTTGTCGAAACGTTGCCAAGACACTTCCAATTTTACGCGGGAGTAAACCCGAATAACCAAAGACATACATACAAATATATATATATATATATATATATATAGACATATATATATATATACATATATACACTGGGTGACATCCCCCCCCCAGTCGATCAGAGGAAGAAGGATAACCTATCAAAGATGTTCCTTTCAGTTTTAGTTTTCATTATTCATTTGTAAATTATGTGTCGCTCATGCAGCATCTTCAAAACGGTGCCCATATCAACGCTTTGCTGATACGGCACATAATTTTTCATCCAATATGTGTATAATCTGATTAATTATCTGCCTTTTACTCAATAAAGCTATGAAATGCCCTTTCTCGGGGTTGAGATGGCCAGTTCAGAGTGACTGTTTGATTACGGAACGTATTTACAAGTAGGAGTCTACTCGTTCTGGAGATTAATAATTGTCAATTGTCCTGCCCATGATATCTGTAACAACTCCATTTCATCTTTAAAGCGGTTTATTAAAATATTAAGAGTAAATGATGTGATGAAAATAATGCAATAACCATTCTCAGCAGAGAACAAGGGGGGGGGGAGAAATTACCCATTCGATGGTCCTTTATGGTGCGGAAAAAAAATAAGCTGCAGTTCCGTAATCATTTAAGAGGGTCTTGGAAAATGAATTTCTAACTTAAGGAAATCCACAGAGGCAACATAAAAGCTAGACACATCAGAAGATCACTTACTTCCTCAAATTATAGAGACCTTTTAAAAAAAAAGAATATTCTTTGTGCAGCATTTGTGAATAGAATAGAATAGAATAGAATAGAATAGAATAGAATAGAATAGAATCAAATAGAATAGAATAGAATAGAATAGAATAGAATAGAATAGAATAGAATAGAATAGAATAGAATTCTTTATTGTCCAAGTGTGATTGGACACACAAGGAATTTGTCTTGGTGCATATGCTCTCAGTGTACATAAAAGAAAAGATACGTTCCTCAAGAATCCTAAAGTAGAACACTTAATGATAGTCATAGGGTACATATCAGCAATCAAATCATACTAGGAGACAATCAATATAAATCGTAAGGATACCAGCAGCAACTTGCAGTCATACAGTTATAAGTCGGAGGAGATGGGTAATAGGAACGATGAGAAGATTAATAGTAGCGCAGACTTAGTAAATAGTTTGACAGTGTTGAGGGAATTATTGGTTTAGCAGAGTGATGGTGTTCGGGAAAAAAACTGTCCTTGTATCTAGTTGTTCTGGTGTGCAGTGCTCTATAGTGTCGTTTTGAGGATAGGAGTTGAAACAGTTTATGTCCAGGATGCGAGGAGTTTGTAAATATTTTCACAGCCTCCTTTTTGACTCCAGCAATATACAGGTCCTCCATGGAAGGCAGATTGGTAGCCATTGTTTTTTCTGCAGTTCTAATTATCCTCTGAAGTCTGTGTCTGTCTTGTTGGGTTGCAGAACCAAACCAGACAGTTATGGAGGTGCAGATGACAGACTCAATCATTCCTCTGTAGAACTGAATAAGCAGCATTTTGGGCAGTTTGAGCTTCCTGAGTTGGCGCAGAAAGAACCTTCTTTGTTGTGCTTTTCTGATGACGTTTTTGATGTGAGGTGTCTTGAGATATGGTAGAACCGTATTGAAGATGTTTTGCTTCTCATCCAAGAAGCTTCTTCAACGATCTGACAGGATCGTGGGGAATGGAATCCTGTCAGAACTGAAGAAGCTTCGTGGATGAGAAGTGAAACATCTTCAAAAGAAAAAACCAGGAAAGTCCAGTTGCCTCCCGAAAAAGCACCTTTGGGACAACCACGACCTGGATGTCTGACAATCTCTACAGACTTTTATACATCTATTCCTTGCTTCTAAGTCTAAGATGCGTAGGGGTATTAGATGGCATTTCTGCTAAAACCACAAAGCTACGTTCTGTCAGCTCAAGATACATCTTATCAGATGTTTTATTATCGTGGAATCTTCAAAGAAGATTGCAATAATACCCGTGGAGCACCTTCTTAGTCACTCAGCTGCTTTGTCAGATTATATGAGCCTCGGTGGCGCAGCAGACTAAAGTGCTATTAAGTAGCACCAGCTGCCTGCAATTACTGCAAGTTCGAATCTCCCCAGGCTCAAGGTTGACTCAGCCTTCCATCCTTTCGAGGTAGGTAAAATGAGGACCCGGATTGTTGGGTGCAAAAAGCTGACTTTGTATGAAAAAGAACACAGCTTAGGGGGGACCGAAAGCCCTACTAAGCAGATATATACAAAAGTATGAAGGCTATTGCTTAACGCATTGTAAGCCGCCCTGAGTCTCCGGAGAAAGGCGGCATATAAATTGAACCAATAAATTGAACCAATAAATATAGCCGTTCGGCTCCACAAGCTAGCATAGCATTTCCCACAGTATATAGTATATACTTTCGGGTATATGATTAAGTGTTTTAAATTGTTGGGCCAAATTTATATAATTCTTTTAGTAATTTTAAATTTTGTATTGGAATGTTTTTTTTTTATTTTTGGCTGTGCACCGCCCTGAGTCCAGCAGGAGAAGGGTGGTATATAAATTTAAATAAATGAATGAATGAATGAATGTGCCCATTCATAATCCTCCACAGCAGTGATTCTTAATCTTAACAACGTTTAAGAGGAGTGGGCCTCAATTCTATGCTGGCTGGGGAATTCTGGGATTTGAAGTCCACTCGTCTTAAAGTTGCTAAGTTTGAGAAACACAGTTCCACAGTTAAGAATCTAACGGCATAGGTATCCTAGACCGTGTAATGAATATAGGCCCTCAAGCTATGCTTTATGGACTAATATACAAGCCGTATGCATTCCCATCTCATACGTTCAGTGAAATTGGAAAGATAACATTCATAGTTGCAAAAGGCCAAGACGAATTGGGGAAATATGTTTTACGGTTCCTTTCTGTCTCTCAGGCAGATACTATCTCAGAGAGATGGCTAAATTAGCTAGATTGCTTCTTGCTATCTACATTTACTCCTCGAGTTTAGTGCTATCGTTAGATCTTAAAAGCACCAAATAATAAACCTTTCAGGGTTTGGAAATGGAGTTTTATCTCTCCCTTACAAGCTTTTTTTTTTTCCTTCTCGTTTTCTTGACTGGTGTTACAATTGTGCCGTGTCACTTTGCATTACACACATTGCTGATTACGAATTAGATGGATTTCTTATTGGAATGTCATGTTTTTGCTGCCAGAATGGAACAGAATAACAGAGTTGGAAGGGACCTTGGAGGTCTTCTAGGCCAACCCCCTGCTTAGGCATGAAGAAACCCTATGCCATTTCAGACCATTGGTTATCCAATCTCTTCTTTAAAAACTTCTAGTGTTGGAGCATTCACAACTTCTGGAGGCAAGTTGTTCCACTGATTAATTGTTCTCACTGCCATGAAAATTTCTCCTTAGTTCTAAGGTTGCTTCTCTCCTTGATGAGTTTCCACCCATTGCTTCTTGTCCTGCCCTCAGGGGCTTTGGAGAATAGCTTGACTCCCTCTGCTTTGGGGCAGCCCTTGCTAGAGATAGCCTAACCTATGGTGTCTCTCTACTTTTTTTTTTCCTGTAGAGAAATCAAATTGATTTTTTTGAAAGGGCTTTTTAGCCTCCAAATGTTCTGGATTGCATGTCCTATCAACATACCCAGTGATCAGGACAGCTAGTAGAATAAATTTCGGAAGGAAACCACATTGGCGATCATGTTGACAATCCTATTTTTGTCAACAGCTGCATGAAAAAGCGCTGTTGAGTTTTGTCCAAACCAGTCAAGATTTTGAAGCCATGATGTTCGTCTTCTGCCTGGACCTCTTTTGCCTTCAATCTTTCCTTGGAGGGTTAAATGAAGTCTGTTGTTATTTTTCTGTGTGTCCCATCACACGTCGCTTAGATCCAATAAATGAAGATATTAAGGGCTGAATCTCGGTTCTTCTAACGTATCCTCCGCTCCTTTGTTAAAATACCTCTCCTGGCTCCCATAACATGTGAAAAATAGGAGGTTTTCTATCAGCCAGCATTTCTTGACCTTCGTAGAAAATTTTCATAGATGTTACTAAAATAGCCTACAGCCCAGGAAAGTTTCCACTTCCTTTTTCTTTTTCCCCCAAGTCAAATTTCCCCTTATATATCAGTGCGACGTTGAGAAGGACAGCATGTCTCATTTGCGAGTGATTATATAGCAGGGCCAATGCATTGAGGCCAAATGATTAAAGGCAAGACTTCTGCCATGAATGTTCCAATTTGGTAGCAATGGCGGGCTGTTGTTTTTGTTATTGTTTTGAAATTGTGGCAAAAGTCATAGTTTTGCAATCCAAGATGAACATCAGGCTGAACCTCCTCATATTTTGTTCAGACACACTAAAAAAATGCATTCCTTTGAGCCAAGCCAGAAACAAATGTTTCAACATTGTTTGATATATATATATATATATATATATATATATATATATATATATATATA